>PVIJ01011768.1:0-53050 GCA_004024925.1 Scalopus aquaticus
GCCTGGCTCTGGAATTCAGGCAGTTGTAGATTTTGAATTTGGGGTAGGCCACTTTGTCTTCCCAAATTGCCACTTCCTCTTCTATAACATGGGGAGAACAATTTCTACCTTGCATGCACTACTGCATGATCAAATGAAAGGGGGGACCAGGATTTTGCCTGCAGGTAACAGACATTAAGCAATTGATGATTATTATTATTGACCATAGAGGGCCAATATTTTTTAGGATCGGTAATAATTAATGGAAAAGGCCTTACTTTCTTTTATATAATGTACTATACATTATATAATGTTATAGGTGATGTTACTTCAGTAGAAATACATAAATAAAAGTAAAAAAGAGAAATATCTTATACAGTATCATCTTAGCTCTTGAGTAATTATATTTTAGTTGAGGTAGGAGGAAAGGAAGGATGGAAAGGAAGGAGAAAGGGGGGCCAGAGGAATGAATGAAGGAGGAAAAGAGGGAAGGAAAGAAGGAGGGAGGGAGGTAGAAAGGGAGGAGAGAGGAAAAAAAGGATTCAGAACTAGGATTACAGTAGGTTCTGCCACAATTTTAGATTCCTTGCTCCATATTATCCTTCCTGTACTTTCTCTGCTCCCCACCCCACCACATCCTCAAATTCATGTATGCGTTCTTTTGGACACTGTTCTGTGTGAAGGATTAGTGTAGTTAAATAGCTCCTATACAGTGAGCACATTTAAGATTAAAAATGTAGCAATTACAACTGCATAAATAGAGCAGTTGGTATTTACAGAGAAAAAGGAGAATGCCTTTCTACAGAAAAGCTAACGTTAGGGTATGTTTACTTTTTCCCTACAACCTTCTAGGCTAGTTTTAGCAAAGCGGCTTCTGAAGAATTTTCATGTATATGATTCATCTAAGACAGCCTCTCAGTCCATTGCTCCCAGGACCCTGCATTCCAGCCAGACATTTAGGGACAGGAAGACTTGCGCATGTCTGTGCTTATGTTTCAAAAGTCAAATGGAATTTTGTGTCTCCTTTTTCTGTCTTGAAATCTTATACTCACTTCAGCGCCAATAAATAATATTCAATGGTGTCATTTCAAGGCAATCCGTTAGCACTTTTCTTTCTAATGTGAACCTGTACCAACTCACAATGAATTTCTAGTCATGGCAGGTAAAAATTTATCTAATCTGGACTTTATTTAGATCTTCTTCATCATTCTCTATTCTTAACCTCTGTTGTCTTCTGAGTTGTCCCAACTTCTATGACTAGTCTATATGCCATCTTGTGGGCCAGGCCTGAGTTATTCAGTGTATTCTCTGAGAATATACTGAGCTTAAGTTCTGCCCCAGACATCATTTTGATGTAGTTCATGTTATCAACTTATTTTGGAAGTATACTTTTGATGTTTCTGCCCTAATAACTCTTCACCAAGGCATAAGTTCTGAAGAAATGTTTTCTGTTTTACATTGAAATCTATGATCCATTTTCAACTTATTTTTCTATAGACTGTGGGGCTCAGGGGTAAGTTTCTTTTTTCCTATAGATGTCCAGTGTCCCCATCACCATTTGCTGAACAGACTATCCCTCCACCAAATCGATGTTTTACCTTTGTCAAAAATCAATTAGTTGGAAGAATTAAGTCAGAAGGACAAAGACAAACACTGCATGATTTCACTCATAGGTGGGAGATAGAGAAACAAAGCGAAGGAATGGACCAAAAAAAACAAAAGCAAAACAAACCCTTGAAATCTGACTCCAGAACTGAGGCTTACCAGAAGAGGTGAGAGGTGGGGAGGTGGTAAGAGCCAAAGGGGGAGGACACATACTGGAGTAGTCTAGAGGATTTAGGGGTTTTAGTGATGGGAATGGGTAACATACTTTTGTAGAGGTGTGAACCTATAGCTCTAAAACATTTAGTGTTGTAAATCAATATTAGCTCATAAACAATTTTAACATATCAATTGGTTGACTATGACTTTAGGACAACTACATTAAGAATACTTCTTGGTAGAGTAACCCACTCATCATTAAGTAATGTCCCTTTCTGTCCCTTATCATTTTCGTTGCTCAAAGCCTATTTTATCTGATATTAATATAATCATTCTTACTTTCTTTTGCTTAATGATGGCATATAGTATCTTTTCCCTTCCTTTCAGCCTACTTGTATCATTATGGTTGAAGTAAATTTCTTGTAGACAACATGTAATTGGATTTTGTTTTTTGATCTATTCAATCATCTTTTTAATTGGTGTATTTAGACCACTTAATGTAATTATGTATATATTAAAGCTTAAGTCTTCCATTTCACTTTGTGTTCTCTTTTTGTTTTTCATTTCTCTGTTTTCTGTTTCTCTGCTTTCCTGTGGGTTAGTTGAACATATTTTATGCTTTTAAGTATACAAGCAGGCCTCCTCTGATGCTGCTCTGGTATATAGAGGCTGACTCATTACTGCCAGGGCTGGTTAAGAGTTCAGGTTCTCTCTTACCATTGTAACAAGGTGGATGGAACTGGAGAGGATTATGCTAAATGAAATAAATCAGAAGGAGAAAGGCAAATACTGGATGATTTCACTCATATGTGGAATATAGAAGGGGAAAAATCAAAGAAACTGACAAATCCAAACTGAAATAAAACATAGAAATATGACTGCAGAATTAAAGCGGCTAGAGGGGAAGGGAGGATGGGAATCGAAACAAAGGGTGGAGGAAGGAGGTCCAGTGGCCTAGGGTAGAGGAATGTGGGTGTTTTGATGGTGGAGGTGGGGTGGTAACAGACATCTGAGGAGATGTAAACCTGTTTCCTCAAATCATGTACAGTGTTTTGAAACAATGCTATTTCAGTAAAGAAAAATAAGTTAATAAACAATAAAAAAGTAGTAAAATTTCTTTTTGAAAAGAGGGAAGTTCAGGTTCTTTTCTCGAACTGTGTTAACACACAAATGAGAAAGGTCTCTTCATAATGGGGCGGGGGGTGGGGGGGTGGGGGGAGGGTTGAAGTTCAAATTCTCCAGAAGGCCTCTGCTCATACCACCCTGGCTTGGAGGGGAAGGGGAACTTTCTTACTGCTTCCCACATGGCTCCCACTGATACTTCCTGGGGTGAGGAGGTGGAGCTTTACCTCAGAGTAGTGGTCAAGGTCCTGACTCTCCTCCAGGTCTCCTCTGATACCAATCTTGTGAGAAGGGCATGGGGACCTGCTAACTTCAGCTAAGGGCAAAAGTTCACCCTCCCCATTTGTTGATGGGTAGAAGGAAGAGGGACTGGCTGACAGGTAAAAATCTCAGCTCCCTAGTTGGCCTTCTCTAAAACCACCCTCATTGGAGCATTAAGACACCTTGTTACAACCTATCGTAGAAGTCTTGTATTGTTTAGGCTCTGTGTACCTAAACCTCGGTTTTCTTTAAAGCAAAAACACAAGAGAGTTACTACCAGTTATTCTGGTTTCTCAGAGTCAATAATGCACTGATTTCTGTCCTGGGAATGCCTGTCCTTCTGGCCTCATGACACCTGGCTTTAGATCTACTTATTCACTGAGGACTGCTTTTATACCTAGACCACGCTTCCTACTCTAGCTTCTCTGCATGCCTCACCACCAGATGCCTATAAGTTCTTTTGACTGATAGAAGAAGGGCTGGCACACTCCAACTGCATTCTGTATTTGTCACTTACTGGCTCCTTGAACATGCTGAAGTTGAGTTTCCTCATTCTTCTGTGGGTATCAGTATTCCTTCTACACCAGAGATATTATAGAGATTTAATGACATAATGAAGCATAAATGCCAAAACACTGGAGCAAATCAGGTATGGAAGATATTATGAAATCCAACTGAATCTATTCCAACAATAAAATTGTGTACACTGCTAATTGTCACCCAATACTTATTCTCTGTTTTTCTAAGCAATACCTTTCTCAAATTTGAGCTGGGTTACCCAGAATGAACACTGATATTCCCAGTCTTTCTTCTATCCAAACATGGTCAATGGGATATAAGTAAAAGAGATGGGTGCAACTTCCCATGAGTAATCCTTACAAGAAAAGAACGTTCTTTTCTTCCTTTTTTCTTTTTTCTTATTGAATGAAATTTAAACATAATGACTGGTGCTCCTGCATCTATCCAGACTAAGAAAGATGACAGCCACTCTCTTAGGTTTCTGATAGAGACTCCTTATCAGAGGGTCTCTGATAGATTCAAAAGTTTCAATACCAGGTTTGGACAGTTGACTCAGAGTTTTTGCATGTGGAAATAAAGCCTTTGGTGTTTAAACAACTGCTAAATTGGATTTTCTCTTTCTTGTAATTGAACTAGCCCTAAACAATACAAATGAGCCAGTAAAAAGAAAGGGCTTCAACTTAATTGCCTGTGATAGAAATAAACACCATTAGTAATCACATAGCCCTGGGAAGATTGGTGTGGGTTAAATACTGGTAGCAACTCATTTTTCATTACAGCTTTACATACCCAAACTTACAAACTCTCTTGTTAGGGTTTTTCAAAGCCTAATCTATGAAACAATGAAATTACAATCAATTGTTGGTATAGTTTTTAAATGGAGACTTCTGGGTCCCCTCTTCAATTTATAAGTAGAATTTCTGGAACAAAGAAGCATGGATCTACATGTCATTTTATAGTTCCCACATGAGTTTTGATTATTCCAAAACTTGAGATCCAACTTAAATGTAGACTTTTTCAAAATTTCATCAAATGTTCTCTATCACAGAACTGCAGATGAAGAATATTGAGGTGACCTTGAAAAATTGCAGCCATACATTATATCAACTATAATTTATAAACCCAATTATCTTTCTCTCATAAAAGGCAGCTGAGAGTTTCATAGATTATCTTGGTGAATGTTTCCTAACCATTAATAAGAACAGTATCAGGAAATAATTCCATATGCTTTTGGCAATTTGATAATGCAATACGTACGTTATAAGTAATTAAGAAACAAAATCCAAGGAATTTTTCTATAAGTAACTTACAAGAACCATGGCAGAAATACTGTAGAAATCTACCCAGTCCACATTCATTTATGTGTATCTTCTCATGAATATAATGCTGGGTGCTGTAACAAATAAACTTCACTCTCAATGCCTTAAGAGAGTGGAACTTTACATATAATAGTCCAATGGAGATCTGTACTGCAGATCTTTCTGATAGATATTGTGATTCTGCCATCCTCAGTGGATGGCTTTCAAGGTTGTGCTAGGGACCCTCTCCATTAGAATCAGCAAGAGAAAAGGGACATAGAACACAGTGGATACAGGCTTTTATGAAGCGCAACTAAAAATTTTCACCATAAAGATTATTGGGGAAAAAAATGTGATATCTGGATAGCTAGGAAGAATAAATAAGAAGCCTGAATATTTCCCAGAAAAAATTAACATTTATGATGGCATATATATCATATATATGTCATATGGAGACACACACAAACACACACACACACACACACACACAAATCCTAGAAACCAAATCCTAGTGATATATGTGAAAAGAACAGAGGAACCAGTGTGAGATGATCCTACTGGCAAAATTTGGGCAACATAATCATGAAAAGAATGATTAGAAACTTAGAGGGAGGAAGAGACTGCTGTGGGGGGGTATAAGATACTATGTTTTATTGCTTAAATCCTCTTGCAAAAACAAAAAAAACAGAGGAGAAATGAAAAATATAAGAACAAATGAATAAACAATAAAACCCATCCACACCTATTTTAAGAGCTTAGAGGCACCCAAATCAGTGAAGACCTGGGCAACCAGGATCACAGACAACCCAAATGGAAGTACAGAGAGTTGAAGTCTATAGTCAGGCAGTAAAACACAGCTTCAATTTAATTTAATCTTATTTTTTTTCCTGTTTTAGAATTTTTAATATCCCTAACAAGAATTTTTGATTAGTCAGTCCTTGTTAATTGCAATCAATGGATTTCTACTTTTTATAGAAATGTTATTTATGCCTTCTGGGAGGTTTCATTTTGGGTTTTTTTTTTAAATGCATATTTTTATTGTTATTTATCTTTTACATTTTGTATTCCCCTTGGGTGACCCACCACCAATTCACCTGTGATCCATCTACGTGGTCCCTTGTGCCCTTTTCTACTCCATTTTGTGCCTTTATCCTCCCCCTCCCCCCCCCAAGTGTCTCTCTCCTATTTGGTTTCCCTATAGTCCTGTTATAAGTGAAACCATTCAATATTTTTCTCTTTCTCTCTGGCTTGTTTTGCTGAGTATGATCCCCTCTAATTCCATCCATGTTGCTGCAAATTGCATGTGTTTATCTTCCTTGAATGCTGAATAGTATTCCATTGTGTATATGTACCACATCTTCTTGATCCAATCATCTATTTTTGGACATCTGGGTTGTGAACAGTGCCGCAGTGAACATACGGGTGCATGTATCCTTTTGGATTAGTGTTTTTGTGTCCTTTGGGTAGATTCCCAAAAGTGGTATTGCTTGGTTGTATGGAAGCTCCATGTTTAGCAGTTTGAGGAATCGCCATACAGCTTTCCATAGTGATTGGACCAGCTCACATTCCCACCAGCAGTGTAGAAGAGTTCCTTTTTCTCCACATCCTTTCCAGCATTTGTTATTGCCTATATTTTTAATGTGTGCCATCCTCACAGGTGTGAGGTGGTATCTCATTGTGGTTTTGATTTTCATTTCCTTGATTATAAGTGATGTTGAACATTTTTTCATGTATCTGTTGGCCATTTGCTTTTCTTCTTTGGAGAAGTGCCTTTTGAGCTCTTCTGCCCATTTTTTGACTGGGTTGTTGGCTTTGTTTTTGTTGAGTTGTGTGAGTTCCTTGTAAATTTTTGTTATCAGTCCTTTATTGGATGTATTGTGTGCAAAGATCTTTTCCCAGTTGGTAGGGTGTCTGTTTGTTTTGGTTAATGTCTCTTTTGCTGTACAGAAGCTTTTTATTTTGATGTAATCCCACCTGTTTATCTTGTCCTTCACTCCTTCGCTTTGGGGGATGTGTCTTTAAAGATTTTGCTGAGATGTATGTCGTGTAGAGTTTTGCCTATATTTTCTTCTATATATTTTATGGTTTCAGGTCTTATGTCTAGGTCTTTTATCCACTTTGAGTTGGTTTTTGTGCAGGGTGTGAGGTAGTAGTCTAGCTTCATTTTTTTGCAAATTTAATTTAATCTTAAATTGAATCAGGGTGATCTGCCCTTATCCTAATACCCTGACAGGAGAAAAAGCAAATTCTCTCTTGAAGAAGATTACATCATCCAAGCTTTAAATGGCAATCTCAGATTTTTCATGTATAATGTCTGGCATTCAGAATAGCTATTAGATATGTAAGGAAATGAAGTCAATTGATTGAAATTCAAAGAAATAAAAAGTCTCGACTGCTGTTATTAGATGTGGACTTTAAAATAATTGTGATTAATAAGTTCAAGAGAATAGAGGACAATTAGGACATTTTGGACAATGAGGACACTTTAACTACCTGTGAAACTTGCAAAATATAAAATATAATAATTATACATATTGAAAAAGCAATAGGTGGAATTAATAGTCAAATGTTGGGAATACTAGTAGATTAGACTCAGATGAAGTCTAATCTACTAGTCAGGAGAAAACAGGCAAAACTAAAGAATAAACACAAAGGATACAAAATACAGAAACACAGACATATGGGTCATAGTAAGTGGATATATTTATAATGGATGCCCAGAAGGGAAAGAAGAGAATGAAAGAAAGGATTGGAATAAATAAGGAAAAAGAAAAAAAAAAAACTAAAAATAAAAGGTTGTAGGCATCATGCTTCTTATTTCAAATTACATGGCAAATCTATAATAATCAAAAGAGTATGATACAGGCATAAAAACAGACAAGTTTATTAATGGAAATATCCCAAAAATAAATATATATTGTGAACTAATTTTAGACAAAGATGCCAAGAATAAACAATAAGGATTGTCTCTTCAATAAATGGTGCTGGGAAAACTAGATATACACATGCAAAACAGTGAAATTGGCTCCTTCCACCATCAACAAAAATCAACTCAAAATATAGTCAAAACTTACACATAAGACTAAAGACCATAAAGCATATGGAAGCAACATAGGGGAAAAGACATTAATCATGGCAATTATTTTTTTTTATTTGACACCAAAAACAGAGGCAACAAAAATAGAAAGAACAAGAGGAGACTATATCAACTAAAACATTTCTGCACAGCAAAGGAAAATGTCAACCAAATAAAAACTAACCTATAAAATGGGAGAAGATATTTTCAGCCACATATCTGATAAAGTGCTAAAGTCCAAAATACATAAAGAAATCTTATAATCAATAGCAAAAATAAATAAATAAGGAAGTAAATAACCCAATTTGAAAGCAGGCAGGACCTGAATAGACATTTTCCAAAGAAGGCACACTAATGCCCAGAGGTATATGAAAAGAAGCTCTACATTGCCAATCATCACGGAAATGCAAATCAAAACCACAGTGAGATAGCTATCACTTCACACCTGTTACAACAGCTATTATTACAAGCAAATGATAGCAAGTGTTGGTAAGGGTTTGAAAAAAAGAGAACCATTCTACACTGTTGGTGGAAATATAGATTATTATAGTCATTATAGAAGACAGCATAAGTAAGGAGGTTTTGCAAAAAAATAAAAATGGAATTATCATATGATCCAGCAATCCTATCTATTTCTGAATATATATCCCAAAGATATATGATCACTAGCTCAAAGATATATCTACACTCCCCTGTTAACTGTAGCATTATTCACAATAGCCAAGATATGGAAACAGTTTAAGTGCCTGTTGACAGGTGAATGGACAAAGAATATGTGATATATTCTTCATTTTAAGGGAATATTATCCAGCCTCAAAAAAGAAGGAAATCTTTTTTTTTAAGTCTTTTTCAAAAACATGAATGTAATTGGAAAACATCATGCCAAGTTAAATAAGCCAGACACAGAAAGACAAATATTTCATGATCTCACGTATATGTGTAATCTAAAAAACTTGAAAAGAAAAAAAAGTCAAACTCACAATAACACAGAGTAATAAATGGAGGTTACCAGAGACTGAGGGATGTATATAAAACAGAGTTAGAAGACTAGATTAATCCACAATCATGTGAAAGATTTTAACATACTCTCACAGTGATTGATAGAACAAAGACACAATCAGTAAGCTAGAGAAGATTTGAACTCATTTAACAAACACCTAGCCTTGAAAATAACAACCTATTTCTTTTCAAATGCAAATGAAACACCATTTGCTGAACTATAAAGCATGACTCAAGAAATTTGAAAGAATTCAGTTTATCCAGAAATGTTTTCTGGCTGCAATAGAATTAAGCTAGAAATTTAAAATTACCAGAAAACAGCCCTATGTACACTTCTAAACATTAAAAACAAACAAACAAACAAACAAAAAACAACTCAAGTTGGAAATTAAAAAATGCTTTGAATTTAAAGCTAACATATGGAAGGCCCACCTGCCCTTCATTTGTTCACTGGATGTTTTCCCCATTTCAAAATCTTATTCTTAGGAAAGAACTGGGCTGCCTAGATCCAGAAAACAAATGTGGGTGGATCCCCTCTCTTCATGTGTGTGAGGAGCCTTGTGGAATTTGCTGTAGGGTTTAAGGGGTTGTGGGACCTTGGAAAGAAGAGCTCTGAAGACATTTCTTTCTACCATGAAAATCACTCCTTTTCACCAAGGAAAGAACATGTGGGCTTCTATCAAAGCACAGAAGAGAGGAAAGTTACAGCCTTAAACACAAATATTACAAAAGAAAATGGGCCAAAAATCAATGGTTAAATATGTACCAAAAAGGTTGGCAAAAGAACAGCAAATTAAATCCAAAGAAAGTAGAAGGAAGGAAATAATAAAGATAAGAGAAGAAATAAGTAAAATGGAAAATAAACATTCAAAAGAAAATAATCAGCAAAAACTAAAGTTTGTTTCTTGAAAGGACTAATAAAATTGATAACCCCGGAAAGAGATAATTAAAAGAAAAAGAAAGAGAAAGCACAAATAATCAGTGTAAACAACGGGACAGACATTAAAGAGATGATTTTAGGTTATTATAAACATTTTTAATGAATATACTTGTCAACTGAGATAAAACAGATAAATTTCTAGAAAAACATAAGAAGATATAAACATTTAAATAATTCTCTATTAAAAGCAATATTTCCATAATTTAAATCTTCTTATGAAGGGGGATCCAGCTGGTTTCACTAATGAATTCTTCCAAATATGTAAGGAAGAAATAGCACTGATCTTAGATAAATTTTCTCAGCGAATAGAAACAGAAGAGATATTTCTCAACTTTTATTAGGAAAGCAAACCTTGATATCTGACAAGGATATTACAAGGGCTCAATCTTTCTCATGTATATACATGATGATATCTTAAAATCACCAGTATAATTTAGTACATTAATAGAAAACAGAAGAGAAATCAGATAATTATACTGGTAAAAAAACACTTGTTAAAATTCAATATCCATACACTACTTAAAAACAATCATTACAAATTAGATATGGAGGGAATGTCCTAAATTTGATAAACATCTATGAAAACGTGTAGTAAGTTTTATATTTAATAATGAACTACTGAAAGCTTTCTTAATGAATTCGAGGTTGAAGAAGAAATGTTGGAGATTACCATTGTATACCACTATTTAACATTATATTAGAGGTCTCAGCATTAGTAATAAGGTAAGAAAAAGGAAAAAAGTGCCTAAGAAACAAAAAAGGAGAAAATACCATTACTGTGATATGACTTTATACCTATTAAGTCCAAAATTATCTACCAATTATATATTACAATTAATAATTTAAAACAAAATCACCAAACATTATCAAGAGAATCTAAACCAGATTTAAATATTTTATGCCACATGGTTTCTCCTGAAATTGACCTATAGATTCAATGCAATCTTAATAAAAATCGAGTAGGTTTTTTCCCCTGGAAATTATCAAATTGATTTCTAAAGCTGACATACAATAGTAAAATCAATAGTAACAAAAGCAATCTTGACTAGGAAGGACAAGTTTGGCCCTCATATATTACTGGATATTAAGAGTTACATAGTTATGTAATTGAAACAGCATGATATTATTGGCACAAGAATACACAAACCAATGGAGGAAAATAAAGTCTAGATAGAGACCCAAATATATATGAATTCTTGATTTATGACAAAGGGAGCACAGGAACACCGTGGAGAGAGAATGGCCTTTTCAGTAAAATATTTTGGTCAAGTAGAAAAATAGGCTCACACCATACTCTTTCTTAAACAAAAAAATTAATCCTCCTAAAAAATGTCAAAAAATTAATTCCAGATGAACTGTGGATCTCAATGTGAAAGAAAAGATTTCTGAAACAGAATATAAAACCATTAGACATAATGGAGTTGACAGATAAACTGGAATATGTTAAAATTAAGAACTTATACCATCAAAGGGCACAATTCATGGAGTGCAAATTTAAAACCACAGAGTGGGAGGAGTTTTTTGATTTCATTCTTTTTTCAATTGAATAATATTGGTCAACTAACTACTTGTGCCCATTAATATCCAATAGAGGACATCATCTTCTGTATACTTTATGTATGTTAGGAATATGTCATTCAGCTAGTGATAGCTGGTTCAGTGATTATGATTGGAATAACCATCCATTAATGACACTGGACCTTCCACGAAAGAGTAGAATAAGTGAAGACTGCTGGTGTTTTAGCAGCCACATGCAACAGGAGACTTCAACAGCTGGGTTCCTTGCCACCATGTTGCATGTGATGCATGCATTAAGTGGACAGATGAACCAGCAATATATTACTCCATGACTTTTACAAAAGGGGGGGAGAGGTAGGGCTGATTTCTGTTCTTCCCTATAAATCCTTAGGCTGAAAGTTACCAAATTCCTTCATTTTTTCCTTTTGCCGTTGCCCTTAGGGTCACTAATTCTTTAGTTTGCTGCAGGGACAGGCTCAGATCAGAAAAAGGTAGGAGACTTCTTCTTGCCTAAGAAGTCCTGGCCCATGAGCTAACTTCATATACAGCCATGGTTCTCAATCCTGGCTGCACTTTAGAATGACCTGAGGCTTGGCCCCCACCCTATATAAATTAAATCAGAACCATTGGAATTGAGATCCAGATATTGGTCATTTTCAAAAGCTCCCTTAGTGATTCTGCTATGTAGTGCAGTTGAGAACCACTGGCAAACAGTCATATGGACAGCACTAAAAATCTGTGCTGAGTACCAAAAGTGGAAAAGGATTTATAACCAAATACCACTTAAAGATATTAAAATTTAATCAAGACACAAAATAAAGCTATACATTTTTCAAACGCACACAAAAATATAAGGATCTGTATGAAACCCCAGGAAGGAAGAGAAGTGAGGAAGGAGGTGTGAGAATGGAGAATAAATGTTAAAACAGGAAATAAATCAAGAGACAGAGACCACGCTCAGCCCTTAAAGCCATCAGCTAAGAAGAGTGACCCTAAACATATAGTCACACTAGTTAATAGGAATAAAACACTCGTGTCGACTAGACACAGGGTAATTGCTTTCCATGGCTTATCTTTGTTAGTATTCATATCACTTATGAGATTGAAAATATTACTTAGAGTCATTTTACAGATGAAAACCTGAGGCTTAGAGTTGATGAGTATTAATCTCTACTAAGGTCGGACAACTAGTAAGTGGCAGAGTTGGGCATAAGCCCTGTTAACCTGATCAGAGTTGGGGTGCTCTTTGCTCTCTTCATGGCCTCCCTGGGATCTTCTTGAGCAACTTCTGAAAGAAAAGCTTCCTTCTCCTTACTCCCTACTCCCCATCTCCTTACTCCCTACACCCCACCCCTTGTGAAGGAAGAAGGACCAAAGGGAAGGGCAGGACAAGAATGAGCATTCCGTACTCTGTGCCCAGGGCAGAGGAGGAGTCCTGTGAATCTCCTTCCTAACTTGGAAACAGCCAAGATCAGCTCAGCTTCTTCACCAGGACCAGCAGTATTTGCTGGTTTCAAGGAACAGAAAAAACCTCCTTGGATGGAATAGAGACCAAAGACCTTGAGGACTATGATGGAGGAGAGGGGAGCTCGGAACTCTTATATTTGTTTCAATTGACTATATTTAATGACATCATGCATTCCTTTTCCCTTACTTCAGACACAGTTTATAAGAGAGATTTAGGCAGTTTCATGTCCACTGCTCACAAAACCTGTATCTGAAGACAGGCTCTTCTCGCCAATCTCAGGACACTCAGAAATTAATATAATAATACTGTACTTATTGAGGTAGGCACAAATTTTTGTTAGAGAAAATTGAGGCACAGAGGAGCAACTGGAGCAAAATTTCCTCGCTACACAGTGCTCAAGCAGCAGAGTCAGGAAGCGCCATCTACGCCTATCTGGATTGGCGCCCTCTATTGGTGAGTTGCCATCCAAGTTTTCAGGTGGCGTCTAATATCCCAGAAGCCAGCCCACCAGTCTGTGGTCTACTCTTGGGGTACACGCCTAGTCCTAGGGGTAGAACAGAGAGGCCTGGCTCTTTGTTTTGGCTGCGATTGCACTTGCCTCTGTGGGAAAAATGGAAAGGCACTGGAATGTTCTCTTTCCCACTTACTTAAAAATAATTCCCTGCTGCACTACCACAGTATCTGAAGTTATTTTCTTGGCCTGTGGAAGGAGAAGTTTGGTTAAAATATATATCTCTAATCTGAGGCGGTGTGAAATGAAGAAGGACGTTTTCTCAAACGTTAATGTGCCTGAAAATGCAAACCTAGAGCAAAGGTCTGATTCAAGTCACCAAGTACCTTATAGAGTGGACCCGGCAGGGGGAAATTTGAACGAACCTGTTGTTCAAAGCTGTTCTGGAGATGAGTTTCCTAAGCCTCACTGTGTCACTAGAACCCCTTTAGCTTTATAGAGTTCATCAGACTCTTAGGGTGGGGGTGGGGGAGAGAGCTGAGGCTCGCTAGTCTGTGCTGACGAGGCGGCGTGGAGAGAGGCTGCCCGCTACTCTTCCTCTGACGTGCTCTCTCAGGTCAGAGCAAAATTTAGGGCGATAGTTCAGAACCCAACTCTATCCTAAGCCTGGAGACTGCCCAGGCTCGGCTTGGACACACATTTGGGGCATGGCGAAGGCCTTGTGCTGTCTCCAGATCTTACACAGTCATTCTCAGTTTGATGGACCCACCCAAGAAGTAAAGGTGGGGGAGAAAAAAGTGACTTCTGGAGTTATGGTGACGCTGAGCATGAATCCTTCCAGCCTTCCAAAGCCTTGGGTGGTGTTACAGCAGAGTACCACTTGAGGGCGCTCTAGCGAATGGACAGGCGCAGACGACTTAGGAAATGGGGAGGAGAGGGTGGCGCTGATAGATTTCACCTTCAGTCTGTTTGAGACGCCTTAGCTCAGAAGGATCCGCAGAACTTCCAACTGCGTGTGCGTGGCCGTCCATGCTCTGAGGGTGTGTGCGTGTACGTGCACGCGCGTGCATGGACAGTGGAGAGGAGTGAGGAGTAGCGGTTGATGTCGGACCAATAGGAGAGAAATTAAAATAATGAGGCTTCAGAGGTCACCTCCTTTGTGATCTGAGAGATAATTTCCTGCACTGTCATTGAAATGTGCCCCTCCTCCCTTCAAGGGAAAAAAAAACAACCATTCATCAGTTGCCACAGAGCGTCCTTGAGGAGGGAATACATGGGAAAACCAGCCAGAAGAAAACGCAGAGGAAGTTGGTGTGGAGCATCTCTGGGGTCGCCTTGGCAGGACCCTGCCCGCCTGGCCAGCGCCCTCGGGGCTGACGCCTGGAGACTGGCGCTCCTTCCAGCAGCTGCCAGGGAGGCTCATGCCCCAGAAGGGGCGGCTCCAGTTACACATTAGTCACAAAAATAACAGTGATCAAAGGGAGCAAAGGCATGAAACGGCTTCATTTTCCCAATTTAATTACAGGACTGGAGGATCCATTTAGATCTGAAGGAACCTGATTTTAACTCGTTATAAACTAGTGGAACAAAGTGCTGGATATCATTTTTATTTCCTACTTCCCCAGCTTCCCCCCCCCGACACCCCCCACTTCAAGGCAAGCCTTTAAGGGGCTCTGGGGCCCTTTATCCTCCCCTCCAAAGATCCAGGATGAGACACACCGTTGAGAGCCCTATTTGTCCCTTTTTCACAGGGGAGGCCTGCTCAAGAACCTGCGGGGCCCAATTAGGGGCTGTGCTAAGGCCCTTGGACTGTCCTGGGCCCCCAACAGGAAAGACAACAGGTGAGTGATGAGCCCCCCCCCCCACCACCACCACACGGCAGGTGCAGGGGCCTCATTGTGAAGGTATTTGGTCATCTGGAACGGGCAGCCCAGGCTGCCCGATCAGATGACAGTGAGCCAAAGCTTTCTCTGTCCCCAGTTGTTTGGGCCACGGGTGATGTGGATCAAACTGCATTCCAGGTACGCACGACTGGCTTCCCCTCGCCCCCACTCCCCGGAGCACGGGCACGCCCGCACCTGGGTGCACACGCAGGCACATGCACCGACCCTTCTGCCCCAAAGTCAGGACTTGAACTTGGAAAGGTTGGCTGCAAAACGCAGAGCAGGGCATGTGTGTCTCTCCTTAGAGTGGGCTGTTTTTCATCCTTGTTAATGACTAAATAAAATGAGGCTGTTGCTCAGTGAGGCTGGGGCCACCAGCTTATTGGGGACTCAGGGAGTGGGGGAAATGAAGTAATTCCTTTGGATCACCCATTGTCCATACAGGATTCAGCTGGGATGACATAGCGAGCAAAGTTGCTTGAGGCCGAGAGCACGGGGTGGGAGAGAGAGCTCTGAGGCAGGGGGCCGTTTCTGGGCCAGTTCTGCTCTGACTCGATGTGGGGGCTTGGTGGCGGCACCGCTCCGGGGTTCATGTTCTTCCTCGGCTCTAGGTGATTTCTCTGAGCCTTTTAACTCCATTTTCTCTGAGTCCATGCCTTTCTGAGGCTCCACATCTTTGTACAGCACTTTTAAAAGGCCTCCTCTCTCCACGTCTGTGGCTTTGGGGTTTGTTTGGAATTTTACTCAAGGTGGAACTTGAAGGCAAGGTGAAACTCCTAGGAATTAACCAATACCTGCGACAGGCAGGAAGCAGATGGATCAGTGTGGAAACCTTTGGCTTCTCTTTCTCCTCCACTGTCTTGGGATCTCTGCCTGTCCATCCTAAAGCCTTGCTCTCATTTCCTTCCTTCACTTTACTTTCAGACTTCTCAGAACCGCCCACTCCCAGTCAGAATTCACTTGCTTTCTGATCATTTAAAATTCAAGTGAGCTCTGCCTTGCAAAATGAATAAACATCTTTTTTTTTTTTTTAATGTGGGCAAGGTGAAAAGCAGTAAGGACCAGATCTGCAAAAATGACATTGATATTTTCTCTTAACCCAAAGGACAAGTTTCTTTACAACTACATATGCACGGATTGATGCCATCCAGAAGCAAAGCTGATAGATTTCACATTGAGGTTGAAATGTATGAACTCAAAACTAGTAAGAAGTCACACAGAGAGTCAGTTATGTCTTATGCTTTGTATGATGTACTTGGCAACATTAACAATCACATCTCAAGACTGAGGATTAGGACTGGCCAACAGAACACAAACTATGTCGGCAAAGAGAGTAGAAAGAATTTTAAGCTTGGAATTCCCTGTCTGTTAACTCTTTAGGATACTCATCTTGAAAATGTATACAAAATGGTTTGTTTTTGTCATATTTAATGTTTATTCATTTTTCTAAAAGGGGACAAAGTGTAGAAGAGTGACTTTCTAAAATTCAGATTCACTGCACTGGTGATTTTAGTGTGTATTAAAATCACCGGGGAATTTGTTTAAAATGAGGGTTCTCATATCCCACATGTCAGACAGTATTTCAGAGTGTAAACCAAGTTTGGGTGTAAAAACCTGTATTTTAGCAGACATTGCATTGTGATTCATACGTCTTAGTCCAGGGACATTGCAATTTGTATGGAACATTGGTTTCACATAGATTTAATTTTGTCCAATTAGCACTTTTCCATTTTATTTGACTGTTTTATATACTCAAAGGTTTAGATGTATTGTTAATATTATAGTTGAACTTAATTGAACTTTAAAAAATTAATTTGGCACTTGTTTACATATCTATATAATTTTGGGGTTACATTTTTACTCTTCCATATGTGCACATGCTCATTCACCCTCCTCCAAACATTCAGCGCCAATGTCCTGTGCCCTTCCTCCTCCTCTCCTCTCCCTCCTCCCCGCTGTTCCCTAGAGGTCACGTCTAATTCGTCTTTCCAGTTCCAGGACTTAGTACCTTGCCAAAGCTCAGCTATAACTTAAAATTGCTGCAGTCATTCTGCATCTTTGCATTAATTCATACCCTTAGTCACAGATTTTTTATTATTTAAGTAGAATCTGTAACAAGCTTGCTTATCCTGTTTCCTAGCTTAAAGGAAATGGGGAGTTAGAGGAGGCACCTCAACAATTTCCCCTTTAATTGTCATCACCCTGACCCCATGTTCTCCTGCTAGAGACCCTTCTCTAATGCTTGCTGGTCTGAAACTTGCGGTCATCCAAAGTGCACTGGGGAACCTGCCCTAATTATTTTTACCTTCTCTTCTGCTCTTCTCTGGCATGCTGGACCTAAGCTCTTCTAAAACAGTATTCACAACAACCAACCAATTCTTTATTGCCTTTCTGGATTTCCCAACTCCTCAACCCCTCACCTTAGAAACACTGGTGGGAGCTAAAATCCTAATATCCCATTTCCATTTTTAATTCCTACATAGCTTCAATCTGCAGTAGGAATTGCAAATGATTTCCAAGTCCATAGTGTAGTGTTAAAAACCTTGAGTTTGTACTGTTCTATTAGATACTAAAATGTAGATTATGATTTGTGTGGGTGTATTCATATATATCCATGTAATCAATCCAAATCCTGTTATTTTCAACTCTTAAAAGTCTCGAAAACTCACTCACCTTGCCCCATCTCTATCACCACTTCTCCAGCTAGTTCAAGTTACCATCTTCTCTCACTTAGGCTTTTACCTAATTTCATGCTTGGTGTTTCCACATCCTGTCTGTTCTCCACCTAGAGATATGTCACAATGCAAAATGATCTTATTTCTTCAGACTTAAATGTTGCATAGTTTCCCATAGCTTTCTCAACATTAACTACAAGGTCCTGCCTGTGTAGACTCTGTCCACTTCTCCGACTTCATCCTCCAGTAAGCTCACCTTTTCTCTCTGCTCCAGTCACAGCCTTCTTTCAGCTTCCTGTATTTTCCAGACTTCCACCTACCACAGGGCCTTTGCACATATTTTTTCCTTCTGCATAATCTTCCCTCACCTCTTCATCCAAGTAACTGCTATCCACAGAGCATAACTCAACTCAGATCTTTCCCTGAGTTTCTTGGCTAGTAGGTCAAAGGTCAAACTTCATTCTGCTAACACCATGACCCTTTCTTCACAATGTTTAGTGCAAATTTAATTTTATAGGTAATTGTATTTTCATTTGCTGAATATCTGCTATTTCAACTGACAGCAGGTCATGAGCCCAGAAGTCATAATGGTTCTGTTCACCATTGTGCCCTATGTATTTAGTTCCATATTTGTAAAATGGCAGAACTTGATAAATATTTATTGAATGAGTGTTGGAAAGATTTGCTCACAAACTTAAGTGTCTAATTCATTGGGCATGTGAATATACAAATTAGATTCTACCCTTTATATTTAAGATCTCACTGTGTAGTTCATTAAAAAAAAACTTGAAAGCTCTTAATTTTACAAGTGTAATAAGGGATGACCGTGGAGCTTGAGACCCAAAGGACAGGGCAAATACATTTGCTCAAGTGATTCTATAGGCACTTCAGAGAGGATGTAATATTAGAACTGTCATAAAAGATTAAATATGAATTTTCCAAATGTAGAAACATCCCCAAACAGAGGGAAGGCATATAGTAACACAGATAGCTGGGTGACCAGTACTTAGATTTCTAAAGTGGTTTTGAGTTGGGATGATGTAGGGTGGATGAGAAATGAGTGATAAGTTGAGTTCGAAAAGGTATTGCTAAGGACATTAGACTATAAAAAACAGAAGCAATGGAAATATAGCTAAAATAAGTTTAAGGATGCTTGCATGTTGAGAAGGTCTCTCAGACTGGAGTGAGGAATCAGGAGGGGGGAGGGGAGAGAGAGAGGGAGGGAGAGAGGGAGGAGGGAGAACAATGAGGAGATAACTTTATATCTTACATGAGAAAACAGAACAAAAAGCAGGGGCAGTGACAGCAGAGAAAGAAGTTAAATTTGAAAACTTTCAGGAAAGAGTCAACAAGACTTCCTGACCACTTGGATGTGGAAATTGAGAGTAGAGGAAATGTAAGGAAGTTCAAAGTGAGTAGACTAGTAAAATGGTGGACTTGCTAATCTGCATACAAATACTCCAGAAGGGTGGGTTGAGTATGTGGGAGGAGATAAACAGCTGAGTTTAAACAAGACTGAATTTTGGGTGCCTGTGAGAATCTAGGTGGAAATATTCAGGAGAGGGTTAGCCAGCCATAGGATTCAGTACAGTTGTTCCTATAACTACTTGCTACTGGCTTTTTTCTTTGGCATTGCTGGTGAATAAGCAGGGCTTTGAATAGCATCCTCGCATTCAACATCTTTGGTTCTAATGCCTATGAAAACATTCCAGCTGATGTTGAATGGCACACCATTATTTGGGGACCTGCTTCTGTTACGTGTTTTTCTGCTTACTGTCACGGTTGCTGAGAACCTATCAATGACATTAAGTGAAGACTTACTGTATGTCAGTCCTGTGTGTCCTTCCAAAGACAATAGGCCACATCTGCCCCTGTGTCTGGAGCTAGGACACCATCACCAGGGCAATGAATCATTCAGACAATAGCTTAATTGAGGGACAGTCATGATAGGCTGTCTGAATAATTGAAAAGGCACCTCCAGTATTCAAATAGAGCTTTAGTTTGGAATTAACTCTCAACAGATGGATGCCGGCAAGCAAGTGAGTAGAATGACACTCTCTTAAGATTTAATATTATCAGAGTAGAGCACAGAAGACACTAACAAAGGACTACTACATTCAATTGGATCATATTCATCTTCTGAGGTTACTCCATGTTTTCTGGTTCGGTAAGGGACAAGGCAGCCATCTCTCCTCGACTCAATTCTAAATTGCTCTTTGATTTCTTCATCCAAGGCACGGTTGAGGGCACCAAGGTTCAGAATCGCTTGGCAAGAGGTGAAAACAACAACTATGGTTCTTGCTCTTGGTTAAACTTAAGACACTCTGCAGTCAGAGAGTGTTGGGTTCAAATCTTGGCTTTCCCATTAATTGATTGTGTGATTAATTTTATTTTCTGTGTCTCAGTTTCATTTGCTGTAAAACAGAGATTATGATGGTAGCTATTTGGGGGATTTTGTGAGGGTGAAATGACTCAATATATGTGGATTCTTCAGGGGAATTCTTGGCATTTAGGAAGTACCCAATAAATACTAGCTTTATTACTGGATTTTGAAGTTCAGGGATTGCAAACTGGGGAAGTGTGCTTGATAGTCAGCATCCTAAAAAAGAAATTTAAATGCCTTTCAGAGGAGCAGGGTCCCATTAATCCCCCCTTTTTAGTCAATCTAGTCACACATTTTTGTTAAATTCCTGGTCCATGTAAGTTTTGGAATCTGTATAACCCAATACATACAATTGAAGAGTGTTTCAGATCATGGCCTGCTGGTGGAAGGTAGGACAATTTTACTAATCTTTACAAGTAAGAATAGCTTATCCTAAGGGCAGAATAAGCATTTGCTACTTGGAGTGATTAGAAAAGATGAATAAAATCTCATTGATTCTGAAATCCCAGTGTGAAGAATCATTCCTTTGGATGAAATACCATGGAGTTGGGAATATTCAGAGTAACAGGGGCTAGTAAGTCCAGCTTCAGATATGAGTGGCTCTTTGATGTCTAGAGATTAAACTCTTCTGGATCGTTGACCCAGATTTTAAAGTTGCATTGGCATTTGAACCTGGGGGAAGGTGAGTTATGGCTCCAGTTAAATGTGCTCCTCAAATGGGCTCTCAGTAGCACCAAATGGACTTGATGCTTTATCACAGGAGCCCTTCTCTTCTTAGGTGACCTTGTGATTGTCATGGTTTTCTTGGAAAACATGAGACTTGAGGGTAAGCAGAAGTGACAATGAAGTTGATCATTTGTGCCCTCCTTGTCCTCGCCCCCATCATTCCTATATAACCCAAACTGGTTTATTTCCAGGAAGCAGGAGGCATAGCAAAAATAAATCAATGAACAAAGCTAATTGTGTTCAGTGGCAAAGCTAGCACCAAGCTGTTTTTAAACATAAATTCAGTTACTCAGGTCACACAACTGATTTCAGTAGCAAGAGCGCAGGGAGTTCTCTGAAAACCACTCACAGCTGTTGCATTTCATTCCAGCCCCTCCCAGAAAATTCCAAACAGAGGACATATCCCCCAGATACTGCCTGCTTGTATGGTCCTGCTCTTCATCCCTGGAATAAAAACTCGATTGCATTCAATGACAGTGCTGTCACCAAGCTGTTAAATCTTCCTTGTTATGGAACTATCTGTTGTCATGGCTTTTGAAATAGACATATCTAGATGGCCCATTAAATAGAAGCTGCACTCATCTTTCCTGTGCGTCTTGCTTTACCTTGTTTTTTGTTTGTTTGTTTTTCTTTTTTATCTACTGGGATAACCTGAGCAAAATCGGGAAGTACAAGTTGTATGTTTTTACCACACTTCGTACTTTTCTTCTCTTTGAACCTTTCCTTGCCTTTTTAATGGATCAAATCTTTGTCTATTAAAGGCCCAGTCACTAACTGGAGATTTTTGGAAAGCTACATCTTTGGGGGCTGTAATAAAATGCTCTTTGCTTCTGTCTACATAACACCAATTAATGTGTCATTAAACTCGCTGTTAGACCCCTTGCTTTGCTAACACATGAAAGTTAATAGAGAAGAGAGTACATTTGAGAAATACTTAGAAGTTATGGACTGCGTAAGTTAAAGTAAGAGGAGAAAGAGAACATTAAAATGTTCCCCCCTTTTCTGAATATGCTGAGGTCTGAAAGGTACAAAAATATCAGCCAACTCATATTTTATTAATAGGTCCATGTATGTAAATTAATGAACAGTTAAAAAAAACTCAATGGAAAAGTAAACAGAGTTTTAAGAGAGATATATTTCTTTTTTACATTGGGTCGAAATTGAGATTTATACAAGAACTTTTTTTTGTTTGTTTGCTTTTTTAAATATATTTTTATTGTTATTTATGTCTTTTACATTTTGTATTCCTCTTAGGTAACCCACCACCAATTCACCCATGATCCATCTCCGTGGGCCCTTGTGTCCTTTTCTACTCCATTTTGTGCCCTTATCCTCCACTCCCCCCACTGAGTGCCTCTCTCCTATTTGGTTTCCTTATAGTCCTGTTATAAGTGAAATCATTCGATATTTTTCTCTTTATACAAGAACTTTGAATGGGTGTGATCTTGTCATTGATTCTGTGCACCATAATTAAACACAGCCATCATAAAATGAGATACTTTAATAGCCGATCCATCCCAATCTGTTATCCTCTCTCAAAGGGTCGTCTTGGGGGTTTGTTCATAGACTTACCATAATGGTGCTGCCCTTTTATTGCCGTAAACTTCTCTGTTCTTCAGAAATAAGTTATTTTTTAAGTCAGTCTGTGCATTGCACAAGAATGTAGATTCCATTCTTTCACCACCCCCTTACCCCGATCTTATTTTTGCCTTAACATAAAAACATCCATCTCAATCGCCCACTTTGTTCGCATGACTTAGCTTCCAGTGATTTTGGCTGCTTTCGAGAGTCAAACGTGTGCTTAAAAGATGAAACTGTTCTCTGCTGAGGACTTGTAAGATAATATGCTGCAGGCTCTTAAAGCCATATGGAACTGACATTTCTGCTAAGGCACCATGGTTGTCTCTGTCGTCTGTGCCTTTGGGCAGGCTGCTCCTTCTTGCTCTGGGGACTCTTTCTCTTCCCCCTACATTTGCACAACTTGTCTCTCAGAATAAGTTCAGCTCTCTCTCCCCTGGAATTCATCCTTTGCTCTCTAGGTTCAGGGTGTCCCTGCCATGAACTTCTGGGCCACTGTCCACACTGATATTCTATTGGCTGCATCCATCACTGGTCTGACCTTGGAGAGATTCAGGCCTGTGTTTTTTATCCCCTTCACTTAACCTCGGGCTTAGGGGATAGATAAATGTTTGTTTAATGATTGGCTACTAATCAGCCTGGAGGATTGAGAATGCTTTTTGAAGAAGGCAGCATCAAGATGGTAAATCCATGCGCTCTGCTGGTAATCACTTTGGTAGAGTGATAGTCATCTGGAGCTGCATATGAACACTCGTCTGTGGATATCTAAAGGCAATTATATTACTGATCATGCAGAAGAACAGGAATGCATTTTAAAGACCAATTGTTATTAACACACCTCTAATAACAACAGAATCAACTGTACCTAACTTTAGCCACAGGCTTTGCACTAGGTCCTTTGGCAGAGACTGCTAGTTGCCTGTCCACACCCAACTTCTTACTAACAGGTTTCCTTGCTAACAGAACCTCTATTGTATTGTAATGCTGTCTAAGTCTTTATTTCCAGTCTCCCTTGCTTTGGGTGTGGCCATTTCTAGCCAATGATGAGAAACAGAGATGTAGGGAAAGACACTTTCGGAAGAATTTCTTAAAAAGTGCACAGGCACTTGAGGAAAACCCCTTTCCCTGTTCTTGACACTTGCCAGAGTGCCATTTTGGACCATGAAATTTCCGCAGAACTGCATCTATCTCTAAGATGTCAGTGCCAAAGATAGCAGGCTTCCAGCTACCTGGGACTTCATGGGCCCAACATATCAGTAGTAGTCAGTTATTTTTAGACATCTTTTTGTCCTTGGAAATGAATCCTTGTGCAATTAAGCTGTTCTTCTTTTGGGTTTTCAGTTACAAGCAACTAAATATACTTTTAATAAGTTTAGATGTTTTACAGACACTTTCCATAAACCATCACAACATCCCTGCATGTTAGGTATTTTTATCCCCATTTACAGATGAGGAAATTGAGGTGGCAGAGATGGGTTAGAACCCATGGACTGTAAGGTTCCAGATCCTGCTGTTATATGAGGATGATTTTCTGTTTTGAATGGATTCATGTTTTTCCATGAATTGCTCATTTTTATGCTTTCCTAAATATTTTCTTAGACCTTTGTACCTTCTTTTAATCATTTTTCAGGTGATCAAGATTTACAATTGGAGGGTAAAACAGTGTGATCTTGTTCCTAAAGATTTTAAAAACAGAGAAGGCGACCAAATGATATGCAACTCAGCCAGAGGGGAAGATCTACTGCTCTCCTGGCATCTGTAAGGTAAGAGTTTTACTTTAGAGAAATGCTGATACTTTCTCTTTTCTTGTTTCATCCCTTTGATGCTCCGAGATCAGTGTGAAACTGCTGCTGTTCTATTATTTAATGACTAGGAAGACTGAGGTGACAACCTTTTGTTCTGTATTCAGGATTTAGTACTTGAGATCACTCTGTCCTACCTGGGGACTTTGAGGGGACCAATGTAATAAATAGTGTCCTAGAAGAATTTATAACCTTAGGGAAACCTCTCTCATATTGCTTTCTCAATATATTTCT
This sequence comes from Scalopus aquaticus, assembly GCA_004024925.1. Taxonomy (NCBI): domain Eukaryota; kingdom Metazoa; phylum Chordata; class Mammalia; order Eulipotyphla; family Talpidae; genus Scalopus; species Scalopus aquaticus. Next base: position 24,674 of record PVIJ01011768.1, read on the forward strand.
TTAAATTCAATTTCAGTGTTCAGATTCATATCATTTTTTTATACCAAGATTTCCAAAAACACTCCCAGAAAAGGAAACGAGTAGAGGTGTTTTTTCATCTGCCTTAATGAGTTGTAAAACATCCTTCCTGTGACCATACTGCCCCATCTTCTGTTCTCATAAAGAGAATTAAATTTCAAAATAATATCTCTCAGATTCTTTTGCAAGATAATAAGCTCAGCTGTGTCTTTTCCTTTCTCTAATGAAACTCATTCTAACTCTTAAGAGGATCATGTCATTTTGCACATCAGTGAATAAGCCTCAGAACTCTCATTTCAACCCACAGCAAATGCCCTTGAGATTCAAACCTGATGGTCAAACACAAAAGGTCCCAGTGCTCTAAGATTCCACAGATGCCTGTTGAATTACCAGGATGCCCACAGACTGCAAATACTTAACAAAAGGGGTTTTTCCTCCTTGACACCTCAACTCTCCCTCTCACCACAATGAAAAGAGAGAAAAAGACCCTAAAACTTCAATCAGTGCACCTGGCTGTAATCTTTTCTACTTGATCTAATTGCTATTTATAGTTGTATAAGATTGGGGAGCAGAGGTGGGGGTGGAGACTCCTTCAACTAATAATGAAGTATCAAACCACAAAATGATTTCATGCCGTTGGTTGTTCCATTTCAGGGCAGCCAACATCTTATATTAATCTTCAGTTGCAGGAAATACAGTTCTCATACAAAGAAATACATTCCTAACAAGGTACAGGAATTAATTTTCAAAATGCCAGTAATGCAAAAGCAGCAAAGTGTTCCAAGTTGTTTCAGAGTGGCTTTTACAGATGTCTGAAAATTACTCAATTTCTGGATCTTTAAAATGCATTAATGTTAAAAGAGGAAAACGCCAGTGTTTATAATTGACCATGATTTTAATTATGCCTTCATGTTTGTGAGTATTTATTTAATGTCTGTATCATCAATTAGATTGTGTATGTTACACAGACAGGGACCCTAGGTATTCAGCAAAGTGCCAGGCCCATAGCAGCTGTTCTATAAATCTTTGTTGATCAAATGAACAAATGAAATTCCAAGTCAGTAGATAATTCTTTAAATGTTTACAATGATATCCTTCTCTAGATGATTAAAAAGGAAAAAAAAGAAAGAAGGGATTTATAAAATTCTGTAAATTTTATTGTTTTTATTTAGAGTAGCTTGTGTAAGTACTACTCTCACATGTAGCAATAATGATGATTATCAGTAGCAGTATTATTATTGTTCATAGTAGTAAGCATAGCAGTGATAGTAGTAATAAGAGTAGGGTGATGGTAGTGACCTTGAGTGATTACTGTGCGAGGTATAGGATTTAATCTTTGCATAAATATTTTATTTTCATGGCTTCTCTATGTGACAGTATCAGAGCCAGGACTAAATTTCATCTGCAGCCTTATTTTCTTTTCCCTTTTTTTTCTCTTCCCTTTTCTTCTCTTTCTCTTTTTCTTAGGACAGCATACTGGTGGTAAGACATAATAGACATGGTAGTTTGGCTCTCCAAACATCCATTGCAGGGCACATCTGCATATTCCAGCACTCTTTGCACCAAAGTTGGCTGTATAACACAATTTGGTGCAAAGAGTGGTAAAAGTAGAAGTCAGCAGAGGGAGGCTGTGTATGGGGTTTTGGGGAAACTCTTGATTGCTCAAAAGAAGGTACAAATGCAGCTAGCATTCATTCCCCCATTTCTCATCTGCTGTCAGCTACTCTTGAACGTAATGTTTGCCTGGCGTTGCAGCAGCCATTTTGTATCCTTGAGATCATGTGAATCACAAGGTAGTCTGCCAGACATTCTGGGCTCACTGAACCAAACTCAGTCACTCCCTACCTGTTGGACTTCTTACATCAGGAAAACTCACTTAGGTTTGTTTTATTCATAGTGAGCCCGGTTTTCTACTGTTTACAGCTAAAAGCATTTCAGAATGGTGACAATATGAATCTTCCAAAGTTAACACTGAGGACGTAGAAAGCTGCTTCCTGAGAAAAATAATTTTTAATGATAAAACAAAAAACAATTACTGTTTGTATTTGCTGGCTTTTTATTTTCCTTCATTATTTTGTGAACTTATATTTGTGTATTTAATATATATTACATATAATGTATTATATACATGTCTGACATATATCATATATGTCTAGTATAAATAATATTTTATATGTATGTATATATTTAATTCTCATACATAGATCAGTGGTTCAAAAGTGATTTGCCGAACATAACACTAATGCTGAGAATGAATATATAGTTACTACAATGAAAAAAAAGTGTTTTCAAGATAAACAAGGAATAGGCTCCCAGTGTAAAGGTGAACAGGTGTATGTTCAACAAATGGATATGTGTGCTAATGTGATAGGTTTTTTAAAGCTGTTCCCCCAAGTGCATGCAAAGAAAGAATCAAAATGGTTAGCTGACGGTGCATTTTACTATATGCAAATTACACCTAAGAATCCTGACTTTCAAAATGAATGCATGAATGAATGAACATGTGAACTGTTACTATATAATATGAACTATTAGATCAGATTACTCTCTAACAATTAGGGTATTATCTGTTCTGAATTTTGTAGAGTAGCAATCTAAAGTCAACATTTTTACTTAATGTTTAAACAATGTCTCTTGGTTAAGTCCTTGAGTTTCTCCAGAACAAGGACAAAATAATGCTTTCCAATACAAAATTGGAGAATTAGTTATGCCAGTAAGAAGACTAAAGCTTTTGAAATAGCATCCAAACTCATACTCCTTGACGCAAAAGAATTTAGTCACACTATGGCCAAGACCTTTATAAGACTAACTTCAAGTTAAAAAAAAAAAAATGCTCTGGAAGAAATCAGGATGAGTCTTGTCAAAATTCCTTCATTAGATGATTTTTTCAAAATTTCATGGCGGTGCACAATAAAGAGAAATTGTGATTACTTTGTTGTTGGATGAGTCTTTTGATATACAGAGTAGGAATGAACTCTTAGCCTTTATGCAGGACATGGATGAGTGCAAGAGGAGGTTTGGTCCCATTTAATTGCCTTGAGCTGTCGCCGTGGGAGGAGATATTTTCCACGCAACCTGTGGTTATTTTGCGATTCATGTGTAGGCTGCAGGTGGCTAGAATCAGTAGTGATAGCAGTACTATGAAACTGAAAAAGTGTGTACCTAAGGCTGTTTCAGACACTGATTTAAAAGAACTGGCAGACAAACTCCAAAAAACCATCATTGCTAAAGGACGCACTTCCCTGCAAGTTGTCCACAAGATGTCTTGATGTTTCACCACCTGCTCTTGAGCAAGTCCAAGTAAACCACATCTAATGAGTGCATGCCTTTTCTATTTCTTTGTTATTATCTGAGCAGCAAATAATTCTGTTTTTTGGCGAGAGAGAATGCTGACTCCCAAGGGGGAAATTGTTCCTACAATTTTTATATTTTCAAATGAAGGAATGAGAAAAAAAACTTCTCCATAACACTAAAATACTCTTTAAAAAATCATTTCAAGTGGCTTAAGTGCACTGTCTTAACACTATAGGACCCATATTGGTTCCAAAATGCCATGACTTTTAATGTCAAAATTTAGATGTTAGGATTACTTAAGAAAACCAAACTGGGGCATATATTTCCATTGTTTGGAATTTGATTCCTTCCCAGTGCTAGAAAATTTCCTTCACTTGCTGAAAACAATCACTGATGATGTATTGTTGGTCTCTTTTAAAACCCACATCCATATACTGCACCATAGCATGAAGAAATGTTTGCAAGAACAGAAGGCAAAGGAAAAAAATATATGTGGATGCATTAGGAAGTTACTAACTAATACCTTCCAAGTTGAAAAAGGCAATTGCCAGCTTTGGAATAGGGTATAGAGATCTAGAACTACTTAATGCTTGCTGCGGTTCCACTCACTTTCCTCTATGCTCCAATAAACATGTAAACATTTACAAGTAAACATACATGTTCTTTTCTTTTTAATTAACAAAAAGATGACATAATACCATATATTTTACTCTTCAACTTGCTTTTTTTAATTTAAAAATATCTCAGAGGTCATTCTCCATGTCAACTGGTATAAAGTTTATTTAAAGTACTCCAATTTGTAATAAAATAATAAAAAAGAAACCAATTGAGTGTGAAACTTATCTCAGATGAAGAACAATCACAAATCCCTCATTAAAATAAAAAATAAGTATTATTAATTAAAAATTTTTATGTAATAGCCAGTCACCTTTACATTGAGATTTTGACAGATAAATATACCTGTGAAACTATCGCTACAGTCAAAACAACGAGCGCATCTATCTCCTCAAAAGTTGTGTGGGATAATCTTTCTCTCCAGCCACACCTGGCCCCCGCTACAGGGAAGGACCAAGTCAGCTCTAAACATCTCACACTGGGACCAGCAACCACGCAAGGTTTATCCCTTTCCTGAAGACAGAAACACAAGAGGTCAAGCCACCTCACGTGACTCATTCAAAACTTTCTGTCTCAGGACCAGTGGGAAGATCCCGGCAAAGCTTACCACCCAGATGGTGGGGCGATGCTCCCGGCCCTCCCTGGGGAGACGTCCTGCATGGTCACAGGGCAAAGGACACAGATGTCGCATTCTTTAATGGGGGGAGCGATCGGGAAGGATAACTTGGTTAAAACAAATCAGCAGCTGCACATAGGAAATTGGTATTCCAGCACTGGGCACTCCTATTTGTAGTTGAAGACATCGCTGTGCTTGGCAGCACACCCGGGGCGGGCATTAAGAACATGACACACTTAGCAGTGGGGAGGATGATGAGAAGGAGAATACCATTCAGGAGCTTGGAGGAGGGTGAAAGTGCAGAAGGGAGTATTGTCGTTAGTCATCAAACATCCAGCGGCCCTACGATTTTCAAGGTTCCGAACAGAGGCATTTTGTGATTTTTTTTTTGTCCCAGTGCTCAACCTTCTACTATCCTTCTGAGTGAGATAAGGGAACTGAACTATTTTTTTAAAAGATTGATTTACTTATGCATGCAAACTGGGGTGTAGGCCAGAGGCTTGGGGGTGGTGAGAGGATTCACCAGAGACAGAGAAGGGAGTAGAACAGGCAGACTGACCGAAATGCACTGCTGAGGGGAGCAGCGGAAGAGGCAGGAGAGGTCTGCTGTGCCATGTGGGAAGCTCCCTGGCCAAGGATTGAACTCGTGCTGCTGTTGCTGCAGATTGCTTCATAGTGCTGAGACTTAACCCCTTGTGCCACTAGGGAGGCCCAGGGAACTCAACTATTTAGACTGAAGTCTGACCCCACTTTTTAGTTGCTAGATTCCTATTGTAATCAAAACAAGTATTAAAAAGGAGCAGAACAGTTAATTTCAGTTTTCTGTTAAGCCTTTGGAGGAACAGGAGAATTTCCCAAAACCCTTCTAAATATATTATCAACGTACACCTCTGTGTCTATATGTAATATATGTCTGTTATGAGAGGTTTTAAGTATCCCATGTAACTGTTATTGGAAGGTTGGTCTTATGGAATAATGTTCGCTGGCTCACAGTCTGTGACCAAGTACTGGGAGGACACTGACCACAGCTGTACAGAAACTTCCAGAGTAAAACCATAATGGGCACTGCACGAATTGCCTTTTTTAGATTTGAAGTTTCACTGCAACTGGGAATGTTGGACAAGTTTCCTTGAGGCTTAGCTTGGGGAACTTCTAGGTGTTCTTTGCCCAGTCCTGAATCTGGAGTATGGCTTTAGAGAGAAAAATATGTTCTATACTCAGGGCTAGGTGTGGCTTTTGATGTTGTTGTTTGTGTGTGCAGTGGGCTCTGTAGACAATTAGAAATGAAAGGCAATTATTTGTGGAAGGGGCTATTTTTCCTTCTTGGGTATGTATTGTGAAGAGAGAGATTGTTGAACATTTTCTGACATAGTATATCAATTATCAGTTAATGGCCTCTAATTGCTCCTTTGGGCTTCCCATGTGGGTTACTCCTCTTGATTGAATGGAGACAAGTCCATGGCCATAAGATCACAAATCAGTCCCAGCTTTCCCCAGCTTCATCGCTCATCCGTCCTCTTGTCAGATTTCACTGTCCAGTCAGCCCTTCTTATCTTGGGCTGGCCCACTAGTGCCTTTCCCTACTTTGTGTTTCCTACAACTTTGTCATTAAATCCCTCTTGTTTCTTCTGAGCCAAGCAGTCACCAAGGTCGGGTGTCTTTCCCATGTTCTCCCTTCATTGTCGTTACCCCCTTACTTTTCATGTACAAGCTCCTAGAAGGTATAAAGCTTGCATCTTTCCCCAAAACACTTTTCTTAGCTCTCAGTGGGGCCCAGGCAAATATTGTCCCTGCTACCTTATAGGTATGTATTGAATGGTACTTGGATGACAGGTAACTTTAGAGCCATCATAATCCACCATAGAGATTAGTGCACAGAACACTAGAGGAACTGGAAAATCTAATCCTGGCATTAAGAGATCAGGGAAAGCTTGATGGACAAGGTAGCAATTAAGCCAGTCTCTGAAGGATTCCATGAGGCAGAGATGAGCCATTAAGGTGGAAGGAGCAGAGTGAACAAACACGGAAGAGACCTCATTGATCTTCTGAGCATGTAAAACCAGTGGCGTTTCCTGGGATGGTCAGATGCATGATGGGGAACCCAACTGTGGCTGAGAAATGTGAACCAGAGAGTTGAGCTAGATTCTGGAAAGCCTCAGAGCGGCTATGAAAATGTGACCCAGCACCACTTGGGAACTGGTAAGAAGAGCAAATTCTAGGCCGCCACCCTGTCTCAGGGTCCCTGTGTTTTCACAAGTTCTCCTGTTGATTCTGACAAGTGCTCATTCTTGAAAACTACTCGGACATGCTAACCCTCTGAATGCAAACCATTGTTGCTGTGTTTGTGTTGACTGCAGAACATCTTCCCAAGCCTCTTGAGGGACTCTGCACTTTGAGGTTCAGATAAACAAAGTGTGGTTCATTTTGCTGACTTCTGGACTGGATGTTATACATTTCAGAGAAGTCAGACCTCAAAAACCAGCCTTCATTCATAACTTCTACATTAGCACATCATGTCCTCTCTCCAGTTCCCAAGTTTATCAATGAACCACTCTCCTGCTCCTTATGGAGGTGGTGTGTGTCTTTCCTCTGCCTAGAACTTTCCAACAGGTTAGACTCCCAGGAATGGTTTATGCTTATCTGATTGGGGATGGAGGCATGGCCCTGGCTTTCCCCAAGCCTGCTCCCTTAGAATTCAGAACTCTTACCCTGAGGCCCGGACTAACAAGGTTATCTACCCACAGAATGTACACTGAGGCCAACTCTCCCTCCCTGGCCATCACATCGGGATTCGCGGGGGTTAGCTAATATTGCAGTTCAGCAATAAAACACCATATTAAATCTCTTTTAGTCAAGCTGTGGACATTAAATTTCTGAAATAATCCAAATGTTATTCCCATCTTTCCATAGTCTTTCGGCACGAAAGTCTCTTAATGACACAGCCTAGCTTTGTTCCTCCAGTTATAAACTCTCCAAAGACTTGACACTTTATTCTTGAAATTACTCTTATAAATATTCGATGTCTTTCCCAATCAGTTGTAAATTCCATGAGGTGGGCCACCATTTCTGATTTACTCACTGCTACATCTGTTATACAGCAGAGCCCAGATCAAGTGCTCAGTAACGATTTCTTCTAAATTCTATGAGTGAAGGAATGAGTGTGGATTTATAATGTAGATCATAAGAATTTACCTCTCCATAGCCTCAAGTCATATAAACAGTAGGCACTAAATAAATGATGATTGGTAACTTTGCATATATTATTTCCTTCTACCTGGGCTGCCTTCCTTCTGCTTCTAAACTTACTAAAATCTAGCTCTGCAAGACTCATGTTTGGATTCCTCAGGTTGTGGGTTTCTACTCTGTTGATGTTGGTTGTGATGTGAATGGTGCCCCCTCGGAGTGTGCGGTATAAAGCACCCCCGACCTCCTAGCTGAGATGTCTCCTCTACTGGGAAACTTCTCTGGATGTAGATTGTAATCTTTCACCTAGAACAGTCCCCAACTTAAAGTCAGCAGCAAGTAAATAAGTGTTGACTACATGAGTCACCGCTTCAGTCATAGTCATTCTCCTCTGTGCTTTATACCTTGTCCCTGCTTCTGGTTTGACCTTTTTTGTGTGTGGCTTGGTGTTCATAAACCCACTCGTGGTTTTGATCCAACTCCTACTGATTCTGAGCCTTGATTGTTCTTCTCTTTACCGGAATGTGAGGGTTTCAGAAAACCTGTAATTATCAGATTGAAAGGCTCATGCCACATCTACACAGGTGGACAAACACTCCATTGAAATTTCTGGAACTTGGGCACACCCATGTTTATGTGGCCTGGAAGACTTACCTCAGTGTGTGGTACATGCATTTCAGGCCACAAACCATGATTTCTAAGAAGGACTGATTTGAGAGGCAAGATTCTGGAAACTTGGATAGGAAGCGTGAACAAGTTCTAAAAGAGGACACAGCCAGCTCAGCTTCAAACACTGTGCACAATCACTAGGCTTTTCTGGTTGGAGTTGTAGGAGAGGGCGGTGTCCCATGTCCCAAAAAGTTGGGGAAGGGAGGGGTTGCGACTTAAGCTCAGGTGATCAGATTTTGTGTTCTGGCCAGAGCCATCTGGGATATGTGATTCCATGACCTATATATTTAGGGGTCCCAGACCTTGCAGGACTGGTGTTCTCTTGCTTACATTACAGAGCCCAGGGACCTACACATATTTTGCTGGAGACACCTTACTAGACATTTCTGCAAAGAGTTTCACTGGTAGCCTGAAAAAGTGGTCCAGCAATCTTCCAACTTGGAGATCTTAGGGTAGGTACTAGCAAACTATATCCTCTGGGTCAAACTTGGCCTGCATTGTTTTTATAAATAAAGTTTTACTGCCATGCTCATTTTTTACATATCTTCTGTGACTGCTTTCACTTTACAAAGGTAGAGTGGAGCAGTTAGGGTAGAGACCATGTGATTCACAAAATTGAAACTGTTTACTCTCTGACCCAGCAGAGAAAAAGCTTGCTGACCCTTGGCCCTTGAGATAAGATCTCCCTGTGCCAGTAGGAGGTGTCATATTGTAAACTCCTGTTATTTTAACTCTTTCCCTCAATAGATTTAAATTCCTTGATGGCAGAGAGACATCTGTCTTACTCACAGTTGTATCCCTAGGAACTGACCCATGCCAAATGCTTAGTAAATATTAGTCAAAGTAATTAATGAAGGACTAAAAATACTCTTGAGAAGCACAGAAATTACTACTCCTTTGACATTTACTTGGATTTCTTTGAAACATCTATTATTTTTTGCTATTGAAATTTTTTGAGATGACTTAAGAAAAAGTTACATGTCAAGTAAATGATTATTGACTAACATCTAATGACTATTTTAATTCAGAAATCTTTGTATAGAAAATTTTGATCTGATGTGAAATACAAAGTACACTTAAGGAGCCAGCCCTATTCATCTTTATAAGGGCATTTTGATATCACAGCACTTATCTATTGTATTAATTTTCTAGGGTTGCCATTGCAAAAGCCCAGACTGGTGGTTCAAACAACAGAAATTAATTTGATTCTATAATAGTCTAAATTTTCTACTACATGTATGTGTTTCAGAAAGAAAAAAAAATAAATGTTTTGGCAGAAAAGTTGCAGAGGTGCTCAACACCTTTGTTCTGGAAGCTCCCATTGATCCCATGGCATCTGGGTATACAGACATCCACTCAGCTGTGCATCCTTCCAGTAACAGAGGGGAACCCCAGCTGAACAAGCCAGAGGGGGTGTTTTTTCAGTGACTCTCAGACAACCAGAGCTGCCCCTGATTTATAGGACTCAGTGGAGGTGTTAATGTCTCCTCTCAATGACATTTCTGCTATTAATAAGTGTTGGCCAAGCCTAATGACGACCTAATTGGTAACAGAGATCGGAACAGATGTCTCACCTAATAAAAAGCCTTTGTGTCCACGGGCTGACCCCTGTTGGGCTTAACTGGGCATTGGTACCATGCACGAGCCCTTTTAGCAATTGTCACTAATCAGGCACACCCATTGGTTGTTGCTTGCTGTGTGCCAAGTCTACCGGATAAACCCAGATCAACCCAGCCCGCTCAGAGCTGTCTTCTCTGAACTCTGACCTAGAACTTGTCTTCTGTCACCTCATTTAATAATCACACAGGTTGGACTCTCCACCCCTCCCCCATTTTCCCAGAGTCCTTGCTGTGTCTACAATGGACCCTTGAATTCCCAGATGTCAGTAAGTTCAGGGGGTATTACTGGTCCTTATCTCTCTCTTTAATAAAGAGATGCTGTGTGTGGTGTGAAGTGAAGTGGCCTGAGATCCCATCCCGTGGTAGAAATGAGACCAAAGTTTCTTTGTGCAGGGAGGGAAGGGAGGAAGGTGCTAGGAGCCCTGACAGCTCCTTTCCTTTCTCCCAAATATCCACTTGACCAGGTAAGGTCAAGATGATGGTTATCAGTTGCAAAGGCAAAGGCATTTTCACTTCCAAATTTCTGGTTAATGAGCAGAATATACTATTAGTAAGAGAATAGCCTCTTTGTGGAGACCTGAACAACCAGCAAGGAGAATGAAGGAGCTTTTTTTAAGGTTTAAATGACCAAGAGACCACGTTCAGAACATAAGTAGAGCATTCATTGACAAATAAGACCTTAAAAGGTTTGTATTCTTTAGTCCTAATTCCAAAATGCATAAGTAGTCAAATTTATTTCCTGGTCAAATAAATTTGGGCCTCACTAGGTTAAATAAATTGAACTAGGTTGCTTTTTGTAGGACTTATCATCAGAGCCTTCAATGTACAAGATAATTAATGGACGTCTATTACTCTGACTCAACCTTTCTTAAACAACAGTTATATTAGTCATAACAGAGGCCAGTCTTTATATAGAAACTGACATGCATAGCTTTCTATCCAAATTTTTGGGATTTTATGTTTTACAAATTTCCTATATAAGAAATTTGAATTTGGGGGAGCTGCTATTAATTCTAAATTATTATATTGATTCTAAACATAATTTTCTGAGTCAATGACTGGGTGGATAGGTGGATAAAATGGGGTGGGATGTAATGGGATGGGGTAGAATGGAATGAAATGGAAAAGTATACTGCAGCAAAATGTTCTCAAGAGTTCTGTTGCTTCCCCTCCTGCCCTATTTTTATTATTGTTTGATACTTGGCCATTTCCTGTTATTATTGCACTTACTGTTGTCAGAGGAAGCCAATTTATTTTAATATTAGTCTGAGCAAAATATAATTAGGAAGAGAATCTGCTACCAAAAAGGAAACGTATGTGATGCTTTGCATTCCGAAGCCCAGTACTCAGATAAAAACAAAACAGAGAGAGTGTTCTCCACAGTTTCTAAACATCCTGGCCGGTCAGCTAAAAATTCAGTCACTTCAGGGAAAAACAGTCTGGGAACCCGATGATTTACCAAGATTTTCATTATTACTATTTTTAGTTTGGAAAAGAGAAGAGTCAATAGAGTGGAAAGAGAAAAGAGGGGGTCAGAAAGGGAACAGCTTGGAGCGCTGAAAGTGTCACCGGCTCCCAGACTGGGGGGAAATGCCACCTTTCTTTCCTTAGATCTCTCAGCACATGCAGGGTGAATGCTGATGTGTTTCTCCAGTGAACTGAGAGCCGCTAAGAACTGGAAAACTCCCCATCTTCATCCACGTGCTAAAGCTTCCCCTTCCCTTCTGCTCCCCCTTGGCCCCCCTCTCCTCTCCCCTCCCCTCTCTTCTCTCTCCTTCATTTCTTTCCTTACTAACAAAAGTATTTCCCCATAAGTGGGTCAGTGTGGTGTCCACTGATCTTGGAAAGATTGCTGTTTTATTTCCTGGGGAGAGCAGGAGGTACGGAAAGTTAGAGAAGGCATGAGAGGAAACTCCAACAGATGAGACTACCAACTCTGTCCCAGGACACACTAATCATGTGAAAACATAATTAATTTGCGCTAATACTCACATTGACAATTGAGGTAGTAGGTATTGTTACCATCCCCATATCACAGATGAGGAAGTCAAGGTTTCGAGAAGCTAAAGAACTTCCCTAAGGTTACATACAAGTTCAGAAAGTGTGGGAGGCAAGATTTAGAGTCTGGCTTGCTGTCTCTCAGTACTTTTAACCACGATCACTGTGTTCTTCACTGAACTTCAAGCATCACAGTTCTCATTCATGAACTAGATTGTCCCTGTTTTTGTCCTTGTTTTCCTTCTAGTTTTGTCTCCGTACGGTGGCCAGAAAGATTGTATTAATTAGGACTAGGCTCAGCTGCTTGAAAAAGAGACACAGAATAAATATCTGGAGACAGCCTGTGTGGGAAGGAATGGATCTGCTCCACAAAGTCCTTGGAGACCTTAGTTTCTTCCAACTCACCACTCACCATGAACACAAAGGGATGGCCTCTATCCTCACAGTCCAGTGCAGCAGTGAGAGCTCCAGCCATCACACTTGCATTCCAGGCAGAGTGGAGAAAGAATAAAAAAAAAGGGCTCAAAATTACAAAGAGCCTACCTTTCCAGCAGAACTTTTTAAAGCACACCTCACTTCTGCTTATTCCCCATTGGGCAGACTACCTACCAGTAGGAGAGGCTAAGAAAGATAATCTTTAATCATGGATGTCATGCATCTAGCTCAAAATTTGGCTTTGTTATTATTATACCAGAAAGAGGGAAAGCTCCTGGGGGTGGCATGTGCTCTTTGCCAGAATAACCCTTGTGAAATGTCAGATCATGTTACTCTGCTTAAGACTGAGCAGACCGGGGCCTCCCTGGTGGTGCAAAGGGTTAAGTCTCAGCCTATGAAGCTACCGCAGCCACTGCAGCATGAGTTAGATCCCTGGCCAGGGAGTTTCCCACATGGCACAGCAGACCTCTCCTGCCTCACCCACTGCTCCCTTCAGCAGTGTATTTCAGTCATTCTGTCTATTCTGCTCCCCAATCTGTCTCTGGTGAATCCTCTCACTGCCCCCACACCTCTGTCCTATACCCCAGTTATTGTATGCATAAATAAATAAGTCTTAAAAAAAAAAAAAAAGACTGGACAGACTACTCCCTTGCTGGGCCTGGAAGTCCAGGCCTTTGCATGTCTCACGAGGCCTTATGTGTCTGGTCTCTTGTATCTCTCTGACCCTATTCTCTATTCTCACTGTCTTGTTCCCTTGCCTTAGCTACCCTGGCCTCCTTGCTTGACTAACAGGTCAAGCACATTCCTGCCTAAATGTTCTCCCCCAGTTCTCTGCTCATCCTAGCCTTCAGTCACTTCACCAGAGACTGCCCCATGAAAACCAGCACACCCTGCACTGTCACTCTATTTCCTCCTAATGCTTGCTTTTTTTTTTCTTTTAAAGATTTATTTATTTATGCATGTGAGCTAGGGTGTAGCCCAGAGGTGTGGGGTGCTGAGAGGGTTCACCAGAGACAGAGCGGGGAGCAAAACAGGCAGAGCGACTGAAATACACTGCTGAGGGGAGCAGCAGGCGAGGCAGGAGAGGTCTGCTGTGCCATGTGGGAATCTCCCTGGCCGGGTATCAAACTTGTGCTGCAGTGGTTCTGGATAGTCTCATGGTGCTGCGCTTAACCCATTGCACCACCAGGTAGGCCCTATTTCCTCCTAACACTTGCTTTTGGTTTTCTGCTATAATCCCCACCTTATCCCACCTGATAGAATCTGTGTTTGTTCCCATTTGCTTATTGTCTGTTTCTCCTATGGGAACAGAAACTCAGTGACACATTCTATTTCAACACATTCTATCTCAACACATTCTAGCTCTGGGACATAGACTGTGCCAGGCACACTGTAGGCATCCAACAAACAAGAGCTGAAAAGAGGGCATGGTTGGTTGAATACATTTCTGCTTTATCCATTTTCCAAAATTTCAGAGATGATAAACTGAGGTATCCAATTTAAAGGAGATTTGGAACTAGAGTCAAATATAAATTAGAATTTTGCTATTCTTTGATCTCCTCCCATTTGTAAATGTGCCCTGTTAACTGTGAAGAGTAATGTGAATGCTGCTGGCTATTGTTATTTTGAATAAAGGCCCAGTGGGATAGAATTTCCAGTCATTTCTTCCCAAATCACCAGAACTATTTATTCTAAATACATTTCTTCCTTGCCTTTAGTTTTGAATGAACATGGCTTTGCAGCACATACTTCCCTAATATATCACTTTGATGGTTTATTTCACCTTAAGTAGCATGGAATTGAAGTCTGAGACTGTATCGGGCTAATTTCAGGTCTCCTTTCCTTCCCTTTGTGCCCTCCCAGAGTGGGGGCATTGTCAAGCTGAGCTTGGCCAAGTTAAATGAGGAGACCAGATGGTGAAAGAAAGGAATTTTGGTCCAGGTTTAGGGGGAGAAAAGCTGGGAGAAAACCCCTGCCTAGTTTGGACCAGGAGATCAGAAGACTCAGCACTAGGGTCCTACTGGATGAAGAGCTCACCAGCCATTGTTCGCGAGGTAAGAGCTCCTTTTCATGTTAATCTATAGGACTTTCTGCCACAACTTCAGAACCATCTTGCAGGGCTAGGTTTGGCTTATACACTGCTTTTCTGTTTCCATAGACAGAGAGAATGATTAACATCAAACACAAGACAGAGGAAAAAAAAAAACAGGCAGTGAAGAAGGGACTTGGGGTTTTTACTTTGAGTAGGCTATTTTAGGAAAAGAAGCAAACAGTCCAAAACTGGGAAAGAAAGGATGAAAATAAACAAAGGAGGGGCATATAAAAGGCAAGTTTTAAGATTTCTGTTCCCCTCCAACAGAAAGGGCAGATGGTGTGGACCCCCAATCAAAGAAATGAGCTGGACTCTCTGGCTATTGAGAGACAGACAGAGAGAGAGAGACAGAGGGACAGAGTGAGAAGAGAGAGCGCCAGTTAGTAGAAGGTGGCAGAGATCCAGCCAGGAAACAGGCCAAGTGTGAACAAGTGCTTCATGGTAGGGACAGATGGAAAAAGAGACCTTTGAGAAATACTCCTGAGAAAGGGTGCGCCTGGCTCCTCAATGTCCTCTGATAATGTACTCCAGAGCTTTGGCCTTCAGCAGACCTTTCTAAATGTGCTTATGGCCATGCTGGAAATAAAACAGCTGGCCTTTCGCTCCGTATTATCCTGGCTTAATTGTTCCCCCAAAGGTATGAACATGAGACATGGTCCCAAAGTGCCAGCGTTGCCTCGGCTGGTGGAATTTGCCCAGTTTTCTCTGGGATGGTCTCTACCCTGCCAGGGTGAGTTGATGACAATGTGGCATGTCTGTAGCTGAGATTAGATGCCACATTCATATCAACTTTTTCATTTGAGCACAACAGCCCTGGTGTAAATGTGGAATGAATTATGACCTCCTAGTGAGGGGACTGAGGCTTGCTGAGGGTGGAAGCCTTGCTGGGGCGGTCCCCTTGCCAACTGGGCTTTGACCCTGGTTTTCTGTCTCCTAATGTGCTGTGTTCGCCAGATTATTTATGTGCATTAGTTACCCACACTGATGGAGCGTGCTCTCAGACACTGGGAAGTGGCAGAACACTAGATGTGACCCTTTTCTTTGAGATTCTTCTAGTATGAAGTGAGAGACGGGACAAAGACAGAAAAAAAAATCTATTTATAGATGTTCCCACAATCGTGGACTTAACTATCAATAGATGTTCAGATATATTCACACATCCTAAGGGTCCTGTTGGAAGCTTCTAGAAGTAGGCCTGTGGGAATTTGAAGAGATTCTGAAAACTGACTCGTAGGCTTGCCTGTGAGACTATTCTAGATATTGGGAGCTATGTTTAGTGGGGACCCACATTTGGGAGAAAAGATACACTTGACTAGAGGCAGGGAATTTGAGATTGTGTGGCTGGGCAGCACAGACATTCCATAGCTTCAGAAAACTTCTAGGGGGCGAATTCTCTGCCTAGATCACGAGACTTTTCAGACTCCTTATAATTAATATCTGGATAGAGAGAGAGAGAGATCTGGAAAAATTGGCCTCGATTGTCATTTGGTTTCCTTTTCATGACTTTTATAGCTTGGCATATGTCAGCCTTTGGGTGGCTGGGGCTCTTGGAAACACTACTACCATCTGGGTCTGCATGATTCCCCAAATTGGGATGCTGCATAGGGAAAGGGAAGATGAAGCGTTTGTCTTTGGGCCACGCTGTCTTTTGCCCTGGTCATACTATGACCTGCACAGGAAGTGTGAGTGGACAGATAACACAAGACCCATCTTTCCATGATACAGTCACCTCATCCTCCCACCTGCCTCAGAAGCTACCTAGAGGGTGAGAGTCTGCCCTATGACCCAGAGTTCACAAAAATGGAATGTGTAACACCGGGTGGTGGAAGCTGTATCTAACTGATTGCTTCCACCGCCCGGTGTTACACATTCCATTTTTGATGAACACGGACACCAAGGGCCCCTATTTTGGAGAAATTATTAACAGTTAATTGCCCTTGGTCTCCATGTTCATCTATGATATCAACAGCACTTCTGATTAAGGTCTCAGCAGCAAATTCATCCACCAGGTGCTGAAAACAATTTCCAGCTATACATGGAATTTCTATTTCCTTCTTAATGTCCAGAACAGTAAAATGTATTCCCAGTGTCATTATTGTAACATTTATATCCTGAAAAGTTAAAATAAATGATCAATATGGTAATGGAATACCTGGAAGCCTATAAAGTAATGTGCTAAAAAAAGTTGGATTTTTAGTTCTATCACATGGAACCTAAGTTCTTTAACAGGGGTTGGCTGATTATACCACAAAATTGTTGGTAACATTTTACTGGAGAATTAAAAGGTGCCCAGAAATAAAGGAGAATTTCACAGCTCTGGAATTGCATGAAGATGTCCGTCAAACTAGATCAAGGTTGAATCTCAGTGCCATCTTTAAGTGCTAGAAGGGCTGCAAGGAGAAGGGACAGAGAGAATCTGCAGATCCAGGTGGACCTCGACTCACCTTCCACTTACATGCTTCCCTTGGGCACCAGTCCAAGATTCCTGACTTGAAAGTTCACAGCTTAACCACCAAATCATGTCTCAGGCTAACATATGCTGGATATGACTGACATGACTTCATATGCCAAATATGCCAGCAAGAAGGTGGGAAGTAGAACAGAAAACTTTAGGGAAAATAAGAACTGATATTTTCCACAGGTAGAACAAAGGAAAAGAGGACTGTTTGTTAAAAATAAGAAGGTACAATTACTTTATTTTAAAAGAGCTTGAGATGTTGAGCTTTATGGCCTGCAATATTGTAAAATAATTGGAAGTGCTTTGGAACGTGGAACACAGGGGAATCAATTTGATTTTTATAAGAGGGGAATAAAAGAATAGGTTTTTTTAAATGGAGAACTTGAGGGATTCTATTCTTAACTACCTTTTCGGTTCCAATACAATGTCATTTTTTTTTGCACTCCTATAACTCACCCCATATTGTCACACTGTTATTAGCAGGCTCACTATTTTTGTATTGGGGGATCATTATTTTCATGGCGATATCTTTTTGTAACTCCATGTATATATTGTAACTTGTATTGGGCAAGGTCCAATCAGGAATGTAGAAAAAAAGAGAATATTGTGCTAGTAGAGGGTTTATTATGGAAATTAGACTTTTTGTAAGTAGGAGGAAAGTTGGCAAAAGAGGAACAAGAGGAAAGAGCCACTGAGATGTGCTCCTAAAGCACAGGTGCAGGTGAACGAGCTGGGAGGGAGCTAGAAGACAAGGACATCCAGTCTTTAGAAAGGACGGCACCGGGGGAGCTCCGGCACCGGCACCGGGGGAGCTCTTCTTGGAGTCCGTGGGAAGTTGATGCCTTTGCACTACTCAATCTGTGAGTCGATAGCTGAGAATCACTCATCAGTCACCTATAAGAATACAAGCAGGATGGAGAGCAAAGACGAGTAAAGTCAAGCTAGGACCTACTGAGGCTCTCTGCCTCTCTCCTGCACCATGTCAGAGTACATATTGTATGACTGTTGAAAATAAAGATCACTGGTTAGTTTCCACTTCAAATCTTGAACAAATTCTTCTTTGACTAACTTTAATCTGGAACCATGAAAATTAGGAAGAGAAAAAGAAGAGAATATTGGGAAAGCTGGGAAAGTCTAACTTGACCAAAGTGATCATGGGGTGATTCAAAATAGCGCACCTCTTATGAACTTAATCCATTTCTTTTAGTTTCTGTGTTTAACTTCCAAATAAATACAATGGAAAGACGTACTTTCTGTTAACAGTATGCATCTATCCTTCATATAAACGAAAACAGGTCAAACTTCTCTGAGATAGCATATGCCTTGTACATCTTTGGATTAAATTCACTTTCACTACTAGTTTAATCATTCTCCCATCAATGCCCTGTAACTTAAATATTAAGTGACAAGGCTTGCCCCTTATACTAAATAAATAGGATAGGAGAAAATAGAGAAAGAATAAACACATACATATATTCATATAGATGCACGAAATTATATCTAAGAAGAAATGTTCATCACTATTATAGTCATCACGTCTGCAACTATTCATATTACCATGGCTGGCATTTATAATTCCTTCCTTCCATTATTCTTTCTCTATTTGCTTTGACCTTAGGAAACCCCTCAGCTTCCTTTTCGGTGGAATGATCCAAACTCTATTTTTACTAATAGTCATGTCTTTGTTGAGTTGTAGATTTCCATTCATTTTTATCATAAGGCATGCTATTACTAAGAGACCCAAAAAGAACCTGCATGCCAGCCACTCTCTTCTTTATCCTCAGTGTGAAGCAGTGACTCAATTTCCCCTTGATGACCAGACTCAACCATTCATATCAGTCCAGTAACCCCCTTCTTTTCTTGCTTTTTTCCAAGCATGGGAAAATCCAAGTGGCCAGGGAGCAGTATTAGGTTATAATAAATGGAAATATCATTAGTTCTTGGTAGACAATCCTCTTTCAGGAGCATCCAGAACCTTCTCATGTTTCCCCAAAGTTGCTGGTGTCTTTTTGGACTCTACATTCAAACACCTTCTCAGTTCTCTCTGAGACATGGCTTGGTATCCAACACATACAGACTCTCTCACCAAAAAGTGAAAACTAAAGAAGGAAGAGGAAGAGAAGGAAGAGGAGAAGGTAGAGAACAAGAAGCACGAGGAAAAGGAGAAGAAGGATGGAAGAAGGTGTTGTCTTTCTCAGGGGAGGCAGGTTTTTCAGAGATTATATCATAGTCATTTCTTCTCGTTAACCCTAGGGCCATTATGACATCTGTTGCTTATGGATCTGAAGCCCTATTTTCTGGTTTGATATATCATGAAAAAATTAATAAGAGAAATCTGTTTAAGAGCAATGAGATCATGTAATTCTTAGGACCTAGAGCTGTGTTAATTCATAAATGTGAAATAATTCTGGAAACAAAAACAGAAAAACCACCCTCCAATCTTGGGCAGGTCTTTTCAAAGTTTAATCACTTTTATGAGGTTTAAAATAACAAAAATTGTAGTTTGACAAAATATTGAACACTTAGTTCAAGACAGAAATTGGTAGCATTGGGGAAAGACTTACACTGGCTGGGTTTTAACCTATAAATCAAAAGACATCAACAGAGAATTTAATCCAAACATGTGCTGCAAATAGTTTCCACTGGCCTTGTGTTACCAGAGTTAGAATTATGGTTGGGTTCCCTGGTAAGAAAGTGAATAATTGACGACATCTGCCCTCTGAGGCCTTTTTGCTTTCCTTGTAGCTACTGAGGGGGTGTTGGCGTTCTGTGATGAAAGCTTCAGACACATGATGGGAAATCAGGTTGGGGTTGAACAACTTGGAAACAGAAGTCTGTCCATGTTCCCAGGACTCTTGTAAAACCATTTCCACTTGCTACTGTCAAGACCAGACACCTTGGATGACCTGTGGTAGAGTTGTCCTATTTGATGGGAAATCATCAATATGGCAGGAAAGCCTAAGAGTCATAGCACACCCACAGAATCATAGCATCTTTGCCTTTTGTCGCTACCATCATCTCATTCAACAAATATTTAGTCACTGAAGCACATTGTCTGCTATATCCTGCAGATCTCACCACTTCAGTGCCCTCCAGTCAATGTCTTCCATCAGTATCTGTATCTCTATACCTGAGGGGTTTCTCCAGAGGTCCACTGTGTGCTCTCACTGAAAGATGAAGTGATGAGTCATTCTGCTTTCTGTGAATAGCCCCCCACCAATGACTGACTATAGTTTACTCACAAATAACTCAGTTCTCCCACTCCTTGTTTTGGGATAAAACAAAAGCATGTCTCTGCACCATTGCCCAGGGCTCCCCTTTTGACTGAATTCCAGTGGCTCATTGTGATAGCTGATCTGCTAATACTCCCATGTATAAGCTTCCTACTCTTCCCTGTACACCTGCCCAAGTCCTACCTGTGTTTCCAGCACCCCAGCAAAATGAACTGCTTTCACTCAACTCCTTATCTTGGAGTCCATTTCTGGAGAGCCCACCTTCCAGGAGCTGTGGGGAAAGCCATTGATGGAAGAACCTCTAGACTATAAGATTTCAGACAGCAGAGACAGACTGATGGGAAGATGTTTGCTGGAAATTTTGAGAGTCTGTTCTAATGACTTGCTTTATAGAATTAGTGTGAGGCTTAAACTTGTAAAGCATTTGAAAAGGTGCCCAGCATGTAATAACAGTGAAATAATTATTAGTTATCATATTTGTTATTGTGCTGAGCTAAGGCATTGGATATTTAGTAGTTCCTTGTTATAATATGAATACCCATGCAAAGGTAGTGCATTGAACTCTTAGTGACCATCAATGCTTTAGAAGGAATAGATATGTCAGAGAAGTTTTAGCCACTTTTCTAGAATTGAGGAAATTAAACACAAGGCAAGGAAAATTTTCACTGTGGTAGGGGAAGAGGGAAAGCTGATTGACAGGGTGGCAGAAGCAGAGTGGCATAGGACAGTCCGGAGGAGCCTCCTGCCACAAAGGATAGGCATGGGCTCCGACTGCCTGGGTGATGAGGATGCTTCTAGGGCAGGTGAACCCGGGCTTCTCTCGGTCTAAAGCCTTCCGGAGAAGAATGAAGATGCTGAGGTGTGATCCTAGATCATGCTCATTCTTTGTTCATCTACCATTTTAAACCAGTGCATGCTTATTTGAATTGGTGTTTTAGAGGTCATCAGAGCTAAGCATAGATTTATAAAGTGGTGGCGTGCAATAGAATATGCTAAGTGCTTTGCTAGAATGTGTGTGTGGATCATAAGTGAGAGGGTTGCTTGCCCCACCCTGCTCTGATAGGGGGAATTCTGAGCTGGATTTTGACAGGTGGACAGCTCAGTTTTCCCAGAGAGTCTGCCGCCCATGCTCCCTCTGCTTCACCCATTGCCTCCCTAGTGACTTCAGGGTGGGCACCTCCCTTCAATTCTCTCAACCTCACTTGTGTTGTCATCTGTAATGTGAGGATTCTGTCCTCCAACTTCACAGAGGCGCCAGATGGGAAGGGAGCCCGTGCGTAGCTGCAGCCTGACAAATGCCAATTTCCATGCATTTCTCCTCCCGTCTGAAAGAGGCAAGATGTGAATGGGCAAACCACTGCTCAACATAAGGACTGACAGTCTCGTTAACAAACACTTCTGTGAGCAGATCAACTGTCCTGAAGCTGAGACCTGACGGCAGTCACATTAGGGACAAGAAAGCAGGGAGAGTGTGCGCGCTGGAGCAGCACGGTCCTGTTTCAACTCTTGGCTTCATTCCGCAGATTGTGTGCTCTTGGGCAGGTTCCTGGACTGTGTGAGAGTCAGTGACTTCACCCATGCATCACAAGTGATATTAATAGTTCTCACCTCCTAGTGCTGTTATTAAAATGAAAGGGATGATTTAAGTGCCTGGCACGTCGTAAGCACTCAATAGACGTAGTTATTATTTGGAAGGGATTCCTGGCAGAGGAAGAAATGATTTGCCAACATTCCTAACTTCTATATCTCTGTGACCGTGATTCTAGTGTCCAGGAGGAAGGGGCTAGGGCATGAATAGTCAGTGCTTTAAATCTAGGCAGCTCTGTTTTTTGCTTCCCTGGTGGCAGATGTTGGCCAACCCTGCCCACAGCCCTGGGCTGTCCTCCATGAGCTACAGGCTATGTACTGAGCACATCTGTGACACTCAGCCTGAGAACACAGCTGGTTCAGCCTCTCTGGCAGGCTGAGAGTGCCCTCAATATGTGACAGAGGAGAACTGATGGATAAACGCCCCAGTTTCCTTGCTGTCTTGTTGGGGGTATCATTCTGGGTGTCGATGAGCTTAATAGTTGCCCAGGATTGAGTTGCAGTTGTCCAGAGTGGTAACTCACTCAACAGACCCCTAATTAGCTTCTACTTCTCTATCTCACGCCTCTATTTCTCTACTAGTATATTCTAAGATCACTCCCTAAGCAAATTAATTGCACTGAAATACCTCATTCTGAAACTACTTCTGAGGGAACTCAAACTGAGACACTCATTGACAGACACTGTTAAAGAAGATTAACATGGGCCCAGTGAAGTGCAAGGTCATACCTGTGTGCAATCGTGGCCGTCTAGACAGCCAGCTCAGGTTCAAGCAAATTTTTGCTTGCCTGAGTTATTTAGGTTGGCTTGCCCCAGCAGTGCTGGACTCCCTCCAAAATTCTTCCAGCCCCCGCTTCCCTTCAGTCTTGGAGACTTAATCTCTGAAGCTGGCAAGCCTCAGATGGGAACAGCACATGAGTCTGTGAAGGGCAAATATGGGCCGCTTCTGTGAGCAAGCACAGGAGAGAAATAGCTTTTCTCCTGTCCTCAAGCTGAACACCAAGGCCTTCCTACTTCTGAGGTGTAAGCAATTATTTTTCCAGAATCAATCCATTATCAAAGGTGAGATATTGACAAGGCACTGGAGGTATATATGGAAATGGGGGCAAGTTCTCACCACTTGGTAGCACTCACGGCTGGTCTACACTCTGTCTACAGCCCACATCTAGGCTCCTGGGTTACTCTTATGCCTGTTCAGCAAAGCGGATGTGATTCGTGCTCTTCTGGCCCTCATGAGAAAGCTGCCAGCTAAACAGACAGAAAGCACCAAATCCATCCCAAGTTCAGAGGTGAGGGGCCAATCCTAAGCACCATAATGGGAGTCCTTAATCTTCTCTCTAAACATCCCATAAGAAGAGAGGAGGGGAGAGGAGCCAGGAATTCAACACTGCAGATCCACAAATGAAAGGGTGTGGGTGTCGAAAGGAGGCAGAAGCTAATGAACAAGTAAATACAGTGAATGTTTATTGGGGGCTTCATATGGACCAGGCATTGAGCTAAGTAAGTCCATTATATAAACAATTTTCCCTCTCCTTTCTTCCTCACCCTTTTCTCTTACATTATCCCTAGTTTAATGAAGTGGAAATGGAGGTTTAAGGAGAATAGCTTTTTGCTCAATATGACCTAGCTACAAAGTAAGGATGATGAGAACTGATCCAGGTTTATCTGCCCCCAAATCTGTGTTCTTGCCCATTCCACTCAGACTCCCTGACTCATTAGAAGATCCATGAATTGTGATCCTTCTGGTCTACAATGTGGCTATTTGGAGCAAAGTTTTCCAGGCAGATGGAAGAGCCAGTGCCAAGGCCCTGAGGTGGACTAGAGCATATTTAAGTAACGAGAAAGGAGGCCAGTAGGGCTGGGAGGAGGGGCCCATCAGTGAGGCAGAAATGACGTTCAAGTGTTGGCTAGATGCATGACCGTGGAATGCTTACAAATCTAGGCAGGACTACCAGAAATCACCAGAGGTGTGGAGAAAAGGAAGCTTGGTGAGTAGGTTATAGGTTATCGGTAGGGCTGGGGAGACAGGGGAGAGACAGGAGCGAAACCCAGAGCCAGAGGTGACCTGAGCTGGGCGAGGACAGTAAAGAGAAACAGTCAGGCGGGCGTGACGCTGGGATACTTGGCTGACAGACTAACTGTGGAGTGAGAGAAAAAGGGAGGCCAAAGCTTATGGCTAGAAGCTGGAAAAATGAATTGCCATTTATGGAGACACGGGATGCCGGGAGAGGAGCAGGTTTGGGAGGAGAGATAAGGAGTCTGGTTTTGATGCACATTCAGTGTCGGGCGGAGCTGTGGTGGAAGGCATTTGTTATGAGTCTAGAGTCAAAGGAGCCGTCTGGGCTGGAGATAGAAATTTGTGAGTCAGCCTCAAAGAGATGGTGTTTCAGTTGCGACACCGAAGGAGCTGAAGTCGGAAGACGTCTGCACAGAATACACACACGGACCTGGGCATGGCAGCCTTTTATGCTAGGAGAGAAGGGAGAAGCCGGCTCAGGAGGCTTGAAGGACAACCAGCAAGAGAGAAGGAGCCCGGAGACAGTGGCATGTTGAAAACGAAGGGGAAATTTTTCGAGGCAGAGGAAGTGATGAGCTGTGGCCAGTGTCGCTGACAGGGCAAGAAAGGGGAGGACTGAGACTTGACCTCTGGGTTTGGTGGCAGGAGGGTGACCTCTGAAAGGGTGACCTCCATGGGCTGGAAGGGTGGTGAAGAAGGCTGAGAATGCAGGGCGCTGGATAACTCCAGCCCCTCCAATCAGAGTTTGTAAACACATACACACACACACACAATACATACAACACAAAACACACAATGCAGCAAAAACACAAATATACACACAACCCAAACACAAGTATACACATAGAATACAAGCATAACACACACAGCACAAACATGCTCATAGACATATACACATGAGACAGACACACACGCACACATACACCCCATCCCAAGAAACAGAAAAATCACAGTTATTGTTTTTGTTTCAACATTTCTTTGTGTGAATCCATGACTTTTCCCTTAGTTTTTCCCATCCAAATCACCTCATGAAGTATTGAGAATGTTATAGCAGGAATTAAAAGTAAAAGAAACCATCAATGTTCAGTTTAATTTCAGCCCGAATCAAAAATATTAGTTTAGAAAGTTAAAGCCTTTGCTTTGTGAAGCCAAGTTTTATCAAAAAAGAAAAGATTTTTAATCATCAGGATACTGGGCACTGAATAGAGACTTTGTACAAAGTCATGAGTTGCAGAGGCTGAAGAAGTTCCCAGACCACTCATCCCACCAGCCCCGGGGGAGGAGATGGGGTTGGCTGGGAGTAAGGCTGAAGGGAGAGGGCGGGGCATCATCTTGAAGGTGTCTTTAACATTTTAGACAAGTGACCCAACCTTGACAGTGAGGATGGAGGGCACATAGGACTAGAGGTATATATCCAGCAAGGGGTCAGCACCAAGGGGCTCTGGGGGGCCAGGCTGGAGCCTGAGAACCATCCATCTCCCTTCCATGAGCAATTGGACGCCCCCATCACGTGGACAAGACCCCATGACCTGCCTGGTCCCGTTACTGTCTGGTGCGGTTCTTCCAGCACCTTGATGACCACTTCCGTTGGGATTTTCAGCTGAAAAGACTCCTGCCTTGGTCTTAACATTTTTTTTAAAAGATGTATTTATTTATGCATACCAGAGCTGGGGTGTAGGCCAGAGGTGCGAGGGTGAAAGGATTCACCAGAGACAGAGTGGGGAGCAGGACAGAAGGACTGACTGAAATACACTGCTGAGGGGAGCAGCAGGCGAGGCAGGAGAGGTCTGCTGTGCCATGTGGGAAGATCCCTGGCCTGGGATCTAACTCGTGCTGTAGTGGTTGCTGATAGCTTCATAGTTCTGAGACTTAACCTGTTGCACCACCAGGGAGGCCCCGGCCTTAACATTTTGCTAAGTCCAAGCCCCATATAGACATCTTGCTTTTTACTGACCGGGACATATGTAAATCTCCTGAAACAAATTGTGGGTGAGGAGGGTTGCCCTGGATACCCGGTGGGACCATGGATGAGCAGTTACTCCAGAACTAGTGCTTGACAGTGATGAGATCCATGCCAATTACATCCAGTTGAACAAAAGCTTTCTGCTCTTAGAAGTACTTGGGAAGACCTCTTCTTTCAGTTCCCAATTGTCAATAATAAGACCTTACAATAAGAAAATAGCTGAACAAACAGAAGTCATGACTTTTCTTAGACCCATCAGAGAGCTGAGGCCGCGGGGGAAACCACCAGCCTGAATCTGGACAGTTGAGGGAAGACAAAGAAAGGACACAAAACCAGGGCAACAGAGGACGCTGGGGCATTAGGCACCTACAGCTGCAATAAACATGAAACGCAGCCCAACTGGTAACCGGTGATCACGAATCCTCACCCTGAAGACCTACTTACCTCAGTTCCTATTACCCGATTCAACAAACCAGCTCTCTCAGAAAAATCACAAGGCGGGCGAAAAGACAAGGGAAAGCAAGTCTGAAGAGTCAAAGTTAGCATCCGACCCAGACTCAGAAATAACAGCGTTTGGAATGAAGCCAGGTGAGCCAGATCAACATCAGCTATGATAAGTCATGTTGATTGTGTGTGTCCTTGATGTGATGGGATGGAAATGGCACGTGACCTCCATGGTGTTCTTCCGCGAAGCCCCTAACTCCTGTCTAATCTGAAGAAAACACCATATACAACCAGGCTGAGGGCCATTCAACAAAATACCTCGCAAAATCCTCTTCAAAACTGTCAAGGTCATCAAAAGCCAAAAAATCCGAGAAACTCTCACAGTCCAGAGAAACCTGAGGAGACTTGACTATCGTCAATGTAGTGAGGTGACCTGGATGGGGTTCTGGAGTAGAATAAGGACATTTGGTTAAAATAAGAGGAAAGCTGTAAGCAGTAATAGTTTATGAACATTGATTCATATATAAATGCATCAATAAATAATAATAATAAATGCATCAATAAATGCATATATAAAATATATTTATTAAATAAATATAAAAAATAAAGTATATAAAAAAAACAATGGACAAATCCTCATGATTTCCTTGAGCATTTATATACTATGAATTGAGTGAATGGTATGTGTCTGGCATATGCTAGTTCCTTTGCATGTATTAAATGCATCTACTCATTAATAACTCAAAATTTCTGCTACTTTCTACAATAGCCAGGGATGTCTATTTACCCCATGTAGAACCTCCCTCACTGCTCCCAAATGCCCCCCTTTCCCTGGAGGCCTTGCAGCTGAGCCATGAGGTTACTAAAAGAAAACACATTTGAGCCTCATTCTGTTGAGAACAAGCAGCTGCACTTTTTAAAAAATATGTTTTTATTCATATATATTTTTCACATCATTCTTCATTTTGGTACAATGTTTGCTTTCTCCTCTCTGGTGTCGTCCCCATAAAATTCCCACCACCACGTCACCTGTGCCCCATCACCATAGTCTCTTGTGTTCTTCCCCCACCCCTGTTATGACCCTTCTCCTTCGCTCTCCCCTGCTGCAGCACTTATTGAGGAAATGTCACTTCCATGCGCCTCTGGACTTTCCTACTTACTTCCAGGGATGAAGCGGCACACCTGGGGAAGCGTCCAGGTTACGCTCTGATGACGCATGTGGCTCTGGAAGTGGGACGTGCGGAGGTGGGCTGGACGCAAGTCTCCCATGGTTGGCTGAAGTCATTTTCCCAACCAGAAACCTCAGCATGGCACTTTCATCCTCCTGTCCCACCTACTGTTCATAAGTAGAAGACTTAGTCTTGGTGTCTGGTGGCAAAAGCTATCTAGGGGGAAAAAAATGAAAAGTCAGCACTAAGTAATGAGGCCAGATTATGGGTTGTCTCATATCCTGACTCCAAAGAGAGACGCCAAGGAGGAGGCCAGAAAGAACCCCCAAAATGGGCAGCATTGTTGGGATAGATGACAGTGACCCTTGGTGACTCAGGCAGCACCTATTGGGATAGGTGAGAGCTGACATTTTCAAACATCAGTCTCCCAATGTATTGTCACACCTGATGATTCCTCCGAGGCTGATGTCGTGGAGAGTGAGGGGATGACCAAAGCAACGTGTCAGTTAATTCCCTGTGGCACTGTTACTCGTCTTCCTAGGACCTGCGCAACAAGTAACCCCCAAGTCCTAATGAATTCTGTTCTGCTTGAGGAAGCAACACTGTGATTTTACAGTGAATACTATGGCCTGCGTTTATAGCAAAGTCAGGTTGGCTCTGCCTCCATCTCAGTATCTCTGTCTCAGACTCACACCGCGCGTTTCCTGTGCTACTGCAATCCCTTCCATATTGGTCTCTGTGTTTAGTCTCACTTCATCCCAACCTCAATACACTTTTCATATTGCTTCCAAAGTGGCATTTTAAAGACACATAAGAAAGATTTATTGATCTTTTATTTCTGTAAATCATATCCCCTTGTACCTTTCAAGATGTATGAAAAACTTAAGTATGGGATACATGTTCTCTCTGATCTGGTCCCACATACCTATCCAACTTTGTCTTCTAAGCCTCTCTCTACACACACACA
>PVIJ01011769.1:0-53043 GCA_004024925.1 Scalopus aquaticus
GTGTGTCCAACAGCTAAATGAGAAGACAATGGCCACTAAGATCACACACTTTGTGTGAAAGTCACAGATACAGGATCACAGATGTTCTTACCTCCTTCCATGAAAACTTCCTGACTAATAAAGTTTAAGGTGCTTGGGTTTTGTAATAGGACCAAACCTAACTTCTGCAAACAGCTTTTGTCTAGAATTAGCTGTTCCAAAGAATAAAATTATTCAAATTAAAAACAAAAAGCCCTTCAAACTCACATCAGAATAAAGATGGGAGCAAGGCTTGCTTGAGAGGTGTGCCGGGACTCCCAGAACACTTTAAGGCTACACTGCTGACTTATCGCTGCGCCCTGGTAGCGTCCAGATAGCTGAACGCTGTGCCTTGTCTGTACGTTCCTCATTATTTTGTAATTGCTCCAACAGTAAGCTGGTCTTTGCCAAAATCAGGCAAGAGCTTACTAGGCTTTAATTAGTTTTGACAAGTAATCACAAGGAATTTATTACAGAGCAAGAAAGCTCTGTAGGGAAGGAGAAACGGCAACACACAGCCTTTAAAGACAAAGATTAACACACTCTGGGTTTCTGTTCTGCAATTAACTTTTGCAATTTGATCGAGAGACAGGAATAAAATGTATTGACTTTTGAGATACTGTATTTGAAATAACCCAAATCTTTGGCTACCGTCACTGTTGAAAGCCACTTTGCCTTTGGTGGCTCCCTCATCTTGACATCATGAAGGTAAGGGAAAGTAGTCAAGTTGACCTCACCTGAGCCTTTAATTCTTCAACTCTGAGTTACGGGGCTGTGTTGGTTTCAGGTATGCAACATACTGACTTGACATTTGTACACACCATCAAAGAGTCATTACGAAAGTTCCAGTTACCATCCATCACCAGATCAAGTCGACTTTTAAGATATACCATCTTGACCCCCTTCATCCATTTCATCCATCACCCCACACCTTTCCCCTCTGCGACCACTGTACTGTTGTTCCGGGTATCTTTGAAATTTGTTTTGTTTTTTTGCATTTGTCTTGTTTTGTTTCTCAGTTCCCAGATACAAGTGAGATCAAATAGTATTAGTCTTTTTTCTGTCTTCTTTGACTTAGCATTATTTCCTCAGTGTCCACTCATACTACTGTAAATGGCAAGACTACATCACTTTTATCACTGACTAGTATTTAATAATACGTTTTACACACACACACACACACACACACACACACACACACACCACATCTTCTTTATCCATTCATCCATAGTTGTATACTTTGGACTGTTTCCATATCTTGGCAATTGTGACGAATGCTGCAATAAACAAAGGGGTGCATAATTTTTCAAGTAAGTGTTTTCATTCTCTTCAATAAATACCCAGAAGTGGAACCGCTGGATCATGTGATAGTTTGTTGTTGTCTGAGGAAACTCTGTACTGCTTCCTATAGTGGCTAGACCAATTTACATTCCCACCAACAGTGCATAAGGATTCCTTTTTCTCCACATCTGCATCAACACTTGTCTTTCTGGTAAGTTGCTCTGACAGGTGTGAGGTAAGAGCTCATTTTGGTTTTGAGTTTCTCTTTGATTCTGATGTTGAGCATCTTTCACAGATCTGTTGGCCATCTGTATGTCTTCTTTGGGGAAATGTTTATTCAGATAGATCTCTGACCATGTTATAATCAAGTTGTTTGTATTTTTGTGATTGAGTTAAAGAAGCTCTTTATTTATTTTGAACACTAATCCCTTCACAGATATATAATTTGTGCCTATCTTCTCCCATTCAGTAGGTTGCCTTTTTGTTTTGTTGGTTTCCTTCACAGAGGCTTATTAGTTTGATGTGGTCCCATGTGCTTATTTTTGCTTTTGTTGCCCTTGCCTTTAAGGTCAGATCCAAGAAGGTATTACCCAGATCAATGTCAAGGAGGCTACTACCTATGTTTTCTTCTAGGACTTTTACAATTTCAGGTCTTTCATTAAAGCCTTTAGTTTTAATTTTTGTATATCGTATAAGATTGTGGTCCAGTTTCATTCTTTTGCACATGGCTGTTCAATTTTCCCAACACCATTTATTAAAGAAACTGTCCTTTTCCCTTTCTGTACTTCTGCCTCCTTTGTTACAGGTTAATTGGTGGATTTATTTCTGGGTTCTCAATTCTGTTCCATTGGTCTGTGTGGTTCACTTTATGCCAGTACCACACTCTTGATTACTATAGCTTTATAATATAGTTTGAAATCAGGACTGTGATACCTCTAGTGTTGTTCTTTCTTAAGCTTGTTGTGGTTATTCAGTGTCTTTTGTGGTTCCATATAAATACTAGGATTACTCATCCCATTTCTGTGAAAGAAAGATGCCACTGGAATTTTGATAGGGATTGCTTTGAATCTGTAGATTGCTTTGGGTAACAAGGACACTTTAACAATGTTAATTCTTCTACTCCCATGAGTACAGACTATCTTTCCATTTCTTTGTATCTTCTTCAGTTTCTTTCAACAATGCCTTACAGTTTCAGCATATGAATCTTTCACTTCCTTCATTAAATTTACTCCTAAGTATTTCATTCTTTTTGATGCAATTAAAGTGGGATGGTTTTCTCAATTTCTCTTTCTCATAATTCATTGTTAGTTTACAGGAATTCAACAGATTTAGGAATATTGGTTCTGTACCCTGAAACTTTACTGTCTTCACTAATTATTTCTAAGAGCTTTTTGGTGAAGTCTTTAGAATTTTCTTCTTTAAAAAGAAACCAACAGTAACAGTTTTACCTCTTCTATTCCAATTCCAAGCTCCTTTTATTCTTTTTTGTATATAATCACTCACTCTCAATTACCTTAAAGCCTCTCAGTGGGGTTTGTTTCTATCCTTTTGCAGGATAACAGTATAGCATTCTGTTTGAAAAACTGAATGCTTAAGGACCACAAATGATCTATCAACAAATCCACTGACCCTTACATTGAAATCTGACTTTTCTGCTTCTGACATTATTGACCATCTCCTTCTTTGGTTTCTGTAACACTTTTCTGGTCCTTCATCCTCTCTGACAACTCATGTCTCCACTGCTAGATCTGTACATCCTTGTCTCCACTAGTTTTGTATGTTCCTGTCTCTGTTGCTAGTTCTGTATGTTTTGTCTCCATCGCTAGATCAGTATCTTCTTGCCCTCCTTTCTGTTCTCTGCTCTTCTACATGACAGTCTCTTCCTCTCAAACAACCTGTGATCTCCTTGACCTAGAGGACTCCCAACACCAGTCTGATATACCTCCTTCACTCCAGTGCCTCCTGCCATCTCTGTTGGGCACTGTATCTCAAATGCAACATGCTCTAAATGAAACTCACCTCCTCTTCAAAATGCATCCCCCTCCTGTTTTCTCTTTCCTTTGAAGGTAATAAAGTGCCCATGGCTACTCAGACTGACACCTCAGAAATACATCTTACTTTTCTCTCACTCTAGCTTCCTAAATTTAGCCACATGTGACCTTGGGCAGGCCATTTTACCTTTTGTCTCATGGTTCCCTCATCTGTCAAAGAGTGAAATCACATCTGGTAGGTCTGAAAGAATTATGTATGTGACAACGCCCACCTAGTTAAATCAATAACTGTGTCTCTTCTCTCCAGCAACTCTCATGGCCCCTAGCCAGATTATGTCATATGCCCTAGTTCTGCATATGGCAATGGCATGTGTGAATAGTCACAGAGATGGGAGAAATCTAAAAAAGACAGTTCACGTCCACTCAGAGAGATTTTGCCTGAGTTTTGTGCCAAGATTATTACAGAAATTCTCTGAGGTCATATGTCATACCCCTTTGTATATCCCTGTAATGCCTTGCACGATGGCTTGAACACAGAGTAGCCTCATGTACGTTCACTGATGCCTGAGGATAAGCATCTAAAGAAGACAAGAGGATCACAAAATATTAACGATGATCAAAATCAGGAGAGATGTTCTCTAAGGCTCAGTCAATCTAGATGGCACTTGGACCTGACAAGTGTCAGCTAAAAAAATGAGAGAGCCATGCCAAGCATCTAGCACATGTCTCTGTGTTACAGGAGGCACAAGAGAATCCCGAGTCGCTGCCCTGCTCACCAGGAGCCTCCTGGCTACCCCTGTAGTCCATGTATGAGAGAGGTTAAGAACGCTCATCCCTGCAAAGGCAAACAGTATGCTTCATTTCAGACTTTGAGCACAAAATACTCACATGTCGAAAGCACTGAACTCCAATGTTAAGCGAGCTGGCAGCCCAGCAGAATCACCTGGACAGAAGCATTACAACATTTTCAATTAAAAGTCAGTAGCAGCAACAGTCATAATAGCAATGTTTATGAATAACTGTGTTCTCTTTAGTGAGCTCTAAGTGTCCCATCCAATTTCTGGTTATCCAACTAAACAGGGACTTAGCAGAAAATGATAAAGAGCTTTTGTAATTCAAAGCATTTGCCAAGAATGTAAAAAATATACACTGGAAAAAGTTATTTCCAAGCTCCTCCCCCAGCAATACTAAGTAGTCAGTGTTCATTCTTTGGATTAATAACATGGGTTTCACGACTCCCTTTCTTTTCCCTGCAACAGGAGAAAGGAAGTGCAGATGAAACTGGGTCAGGAAGTAAAATAGCAAGCAGTGAAGAGCAATCATTATAAAAAACAAGGGTGTCTCTTTCTAGAGGAAAGCTGATCCTACACTGGAGAGTAGGTAAGATGACAGAAGATGGCAGAAGATGGAGTTTACTATTGCCTACCATTGTAGTAATAACCCTTAATGTCCTTGGGAGCTTCATCCAGTCGATACTCGTTCAGCTTCTTCTGGGTCAACTCGTGCCAGAAGCCCACATCCAAGGCACTGTTAAAGGGGGCAAACTGCAGCTTGGAGAGCCCAGGAGCCCCTGCTGCTGCCGCCATGGTTTGTGGCCTAGTAAAACACAAAGCACAAGGCATGGTGAGAGAGGACACTTGAGAAGCTGCTTCATCAAAATCCCAAAAACCAAACACAAGAGGAGGCTTACGGGCTCTCTGAACCACAGCCTTGAAATCATCTTGAGGAACCTGCTGGAGCTGTCACGTTTCACCTCCGACAACCACCTGATGTTTCAAAGCGACCTTTTGGGCCCTCACTTTCCTGCATCTCCCGCTCCTGTTATAGCCAGTCTGATGGATGCACTGGTGTTACCCTCTTTTCTTGACAAAGTCGTAGTCTCAGATGTTACTGCCACCCTGCATGGTCTGAGAGAACCTTCTAAGTACAACCCAAGGCCAGCCAACTAGAAGTACAACACTGCCGGCGGCAGGGCCCTGGAAGACAGCTGAGCTAGAGCTCCCCAGCTGAGGATGGGAGGCAGTGTCCGCCCACTTAATGACAGTCTCTAACTCCTCTTCCAAATCTCACTTTTAAAATCTTTTAAATGCTTATCTCTGTTTTTGTCAGCAGCCACTGATCATTTTTGTCTTATCCACTGTTTCATTGAGGGCTGCAAAATGGTGAGATTCTATATTTCCTCCTCCTTTTTTAGTTGAAATAATTCTATAGATAACTAGCTCCACATCAAGTATTAGATTACACAGAGGTACAGCTCATGTAAGAAAAAGAAGGTAAATGTCTAATTTGTTTCCTCTATTTTTAGATTTTCAAATTAATGAGTTGAACTTCAACATCTTCCTCTTGATTAAAGTATACGACCATCTGTGAAGGAATTTTGCCCCCAAAATCTAAATCTGATCAAGCATCTGGCTTTATCAGGTAATTTATAGGAAATTCAGAGGAGAAAAACTTGGGGGATGATATCATTGGATGTAATTAGCAAAACAAGACTATGGAAAATGACCTACGGATATGCAAAAAAAATTAAACACAGAGAGGAAGAGGGCATTTAAATGGTATGGGACAAAACTGCCATTTTGAATATATGGGTCTTATTTGGGTTTGATTTGAACAAACTGTAAAACAAAACAAAATGAACACATTTAAGAAATGGAAGCAATTCGATTTTAACAGTGACACACTTTCCGTGTGCATGTATTTGTGGTAATCACAGTGTGATCATGTTTTTTAAAAAGTATTTAACTTTCATAGAGACACACATACAATGAAATGCTGTAATGTTTAGTTTTTACTTCAAAATTACCAGCTGGGTTGGGAAAAAGTGAGGGGACATATATTGATAATTGCTAAAGCTAAGAGCTGGATAGGTAGAAATTATATATAGTTTTACCTTCCTTTGCATATGTTTAAAGTGTTCCATTATTAAGACTTTATTTTAACAAGGTGAAAATAAAAGCAGATAAGAGAAAAAAATCTTTTAAATGCATGAAAAGTTTGCATTTTATTATATGTACCTTAATATTTCAACTCCCCCTCTAACCACCAAATAAATCTGACCCCCCTGGCAATCAGGTGTGTGTACACTGTAGCTCCCCATATGCCCTGTACGTGCTCAGGGGCACACCCCCAGGAGGGAGAACGCGACATGGGAGGAACCTGGCGGTTCCAAAAAGCACAAACTCATGCGGTCCCTTCACTTCCCACCCGGCCCAAGTGCCCCGCAAGCAGACAGGCCGACATTCCTGTAGAGGCACATGTGAAAAGTCACATGGATGGATACATTTTAAAAAGGCAGTTCACATCACTCAGAGAGGTTTTGCCTGAGTTTTGTGCCAAGATAATGAAACAGCTTTCAGTTTCCCAAGCTTGCTAAAATGAGAGAAAAGAAGCCCTGGGTTGGTGGTGACTAAATGGGGAAATGCAAAGTGAGTATTAAATGAAAGTGCTAAAACTCAAGAAGGAGGTGATGAGTGTGGGGCAAATCAGGAAGAAGGGCTGAAGGAGCGGGCTACTGAGTGATGGTGCAAAGGTACAGGGGCAGAGGACAGAAGGAGCGGGCAGAGCAGAGCATGGCTATGGAAGAGGCAGGAGGCAGAGCCAGCTCTCCTGGCGGAGCTTCCACTGAGCGAGAGCAGCACGCGCACAGCTAATGGGTGACATGGCGAAGACATATGGAGAGGCAGCAAAGGGGGGCCTGGAGGCCTTGGGATCTTCAGTGGTAATTTTGGCAGGGGACATGGTAGAATTCTGCAGTGGCAAATGGCTTGGAAGGAAGCAGATAGGGAAAAGCAATTAAGAGCCTGAGGATTTATGAATGAAGACCTGGACTGGAGCAGGGGAACACAACTGAGGCAAAGCCTCATAGGGGACTTAAGGAGAAAAGGTGCCTGAACTTGGCACGCTGGTGTCTTCAAGGGGAAAAGGCCCTGCGGCATCTGGCTAGAGAACGGTGGTCCGCTGAGGAAAAGGCAGTGGCAGGGACAATGGTAATGACAGACGTCAGCAGCCAGGGGCCAGGATGAAGCGAAGCTGGTCTAAGGACAGGGGCTGCTGAGAAGGCAGACTCGGAGACGTAAGAGGCGTGGACTCCAGATCACGGCCTCAGCAGGTGACAGTTGTGGGAGGTTTCTCAGAAGAGAGAAGCCTGAGCCCAATCAAGTCGTGGAGAATGTTCCCCATTAGTGGTGAAGAAGAAATAGAAGCAGGGACACAACAAACAAAGCAGGAGTTGGTATGCCGGGAAGACTCTGGCCACCCACTCAAAGCAAGAAACAAGACTTCACAGAGGGATGACGAACGGGGTGAGAAGCACTAGAAGTCAAAAAAAAAAAAAAAAAGGCAACTGCATTGGGTTTTAATTTTTAAAAGGATCTCAGGGGGTTTTCTAAAGTGTCATTTGAAGGTAGATTTTTAGAAAGAGAACAGGCAGGTTTTGCATGGGGGGGCTGTGCCCATAGCCATTTCAGGGGGCACATCCGTTTGCCACCTGGGCTACAACAGTCACGTTTTAAATCTGCTTCTTATGTTTTCCAACAGCCACACTTAAGAAGCTGCTTTGGCAACTTTAGAAATCCAATTATGAATTGATGAAACGTTTACAGCGGGGACTTCAGCTCAAAAAAAAAATATATATATAAATAAAACCCAGCAATATAAGATAATAAAACAAGAGTTATAATAATGAACTATTTTTCTTTATAATCAATAAGGCTAGTTGGGGCATCCACGTCCAGAGAGCCCTCCTTGCCTCTTACAGGACTGCAGCCTGGGCAGTGCCTGACCAAGGGTTCTTAGATGCCACCACCTCGAGGGTCTGCCTGGGCTCCAGTGCAGGAGGGGGATGAGGCTGAGGGTGAGGGAGCCGGGAGTCTCCCAGCCAGATGCACGTCCAGCTGATGGATTCAAGTCAGATGCCATCTGGAGGCCCTCGGGCCACTGACACTTACTTGTGGCGGTCCCCTCGAAGTCACAGGAAGCAAGTCTAAACACACCCTCATCACACATGAAGTAGTTTCTGGTTTCTAGTTATTTGAATGGATTTTTATAATTTGGCAGTTTCAGAATCCTTGATTATTTTCAGCTCACTTCTATTTTCACAGTCCCCCACTACCCTGAGAGGTGGCAGGCACGTGAATCCCACTGTGGCATCAGAGTCCCGGGGGGAAAAGCAGACCCTCGCGCAGGTGACCTGGGGCCCACACTTTGATAAACGGTGGCCTGGAACAAGCTGTAGTCTCCTGCTTGCTTTCCCGGGCCTCCCGCTGCCCCTTTTCCTGCCCCCTCCTCAGTGCCACTCACAGTTTCTTTCCACTGCTGGTTTTGGAAAGTTTTCATGCTCAGCCCCACTCCTTAGTCTGTAAGTTTCCTCCACAGCAAAGGGATTTTCTACATCAATTTTCACCGAGGTGCCAATGAACCCAGGTCTGGGCTTCCAGCGCTAACCTCCAAACACATTCAAGTGTCTTTTAACACCACAACTTGGATTTCTCAGGGACATCTCAAATCCAGTACACCCCAAACTCCCTGTACAAACACTCCCGAGGTTCTGCCCCCTTCCCTGTCTGTCCTGGTTTACTCAGTAGCGCCACGATGGAACCAAGGGAGAGACCCGAGGGTCACCGGTCTCTCTCACATCCAATAAACCACCCACTGCTAGAGGCTCAGCCCTAAACAGTCGCGGGAATGAGAAGGTTGCAGTCACTGAGTGTCGGCAGGGACCAAGCCCTGCACCTGAATTTCATCCTCCCCAAAGTCTCCAGAAGTGGCAGTTCTCAGGAGAGAGCTGAGGCTTGGAGAAGTGTTCAGGAGCGATGATTCAAGTCCACAGTTACCCCGGAGCCTCCGGTCCAGCACCACTTTGCGTCTCTCCATCCAGCCGTCACCTCTCAGCTCCTGCAGCAAGAGGTTGCTGGCCATTGACTGCAGCCCATCTTCTCCTAAGATGTCACCCTGCCACCAGGACTAATCTGCACAGGGCCCCCTTGTTTAAACAAAACCTACGGCCTTCCTCCACAAGACAGTAAAATAATTCTATTTTTCCGACATTCTGCCTTGGCCAAGACCCCTAGCAAAACCTCTCTCTCCAGGAAAATCCCTCCCATCTCCTAAGACCCCTTATAGAGCTCGCATTAACACCACAGCCAGAGGAGCGGGACCCCTTCCCCACAGTGACAGATGGAAACCAGAGCACTCACCACCACGCACGTCATTGCTCTTTTGATCAGACCCTTTTTAAAATGTTTAAAAATCAGCAGAAGTGATAGCACTATTCTTACTGAATGCCTTGTCTGTGGCAAGCACTACACCAAACATTTTACATACATTTACATGCATGTATTACATACATTGCAACAATTACATGTCCCCCCATATCCATGAGGACCCAAGACTCCCAGTAGATGTCTGAGACCATGGACAGCACCCAACCCCACGCATGCTGTGCCTTTTCCTGTACCTCCATATCTATGATAAAGTTTAATCTATAAATGAGGCACAGTAAGAGACTGGCGATAACTAATAAGAACAGTTGTATCAATATATTGTAACTAAGATCATATGTGGCCTCTCACTCTCAAAATATCTCACTGCATGTAGTATTTTCAGATCACAGTCAACGAGGGTAACTGAAACCCTGAGAAATGAAGCCAGGGATAAAGGGGACTACTGCATTCTCACAATAACGCCTACTTTACCGTCACAGCTAGCATGAGGAAGAACTGAGATTAGAACCCAGGTCTGTCAGCTTCAAAGCCCGGACTC
This sequence comes from Scalopus aquaticus, assembly GCA_004024925.1. NCBI lineage: Eukaryota > Metazoa > Chordata > Mammalia > Eulipotyphla > Talpidae > Scalopus > Scalopus aquaticus. The sequence goes on from PVIJ01011769.1 coordinate 10,053, forward strand.
TGCTCTCCATGCACAGTGCCTCTCAGAAGGAAACCCCTCGAAGAGCTGTGATATCGCCCATCAGCCCAACAGATGCAGACAACAGCCAGTGATTTTGAAAATCATTTACATACTGACCTCCTCTCCAACAGAGTCAAAGGAAAAAGGCCACGGCCGGAGCAATTATCCAGCGTGGCAGGCAATCAGCACGGCAGCGGACAGCGGTCCGGAGGGATCTCATCTGAGCTCCTCTGTGTGATGGGTCAGAGGCCCCCACAGGCTCCAGTCATCCGCCACTTGCCCTCAAAGGTCCACAGTAACTCAGCATCATTGTCATGACCTGCTGAGGTCATCGACATGGAATTTTACCAGTGCCAGAGACAAAAAAGAAAGCTCTATTCCCCAGGCACTTCAGCAGCTGGGAAAAGTGAATCAGGACCAACACTTACAAGGTAACAGGCAGGCATGCTAAGGAGGCAATTTGTATGAGGGGCACATCTTTCAAACATTGTCTGACTTCGCTCGTCTTTGAGAAATTTCAAACAGAACCCAGGAGCCTATTTCACAAGAGGACACAGTTGGTGACCAACTGCTGACACCAGCTTGACAGGCTGAGCCAACGGAGGTGTTGGAAAACAGCAGCAGCACGTGGTTAGGAAGTCTCTGGAAAAGCTTCAATCGGCCACTCAGGTAAAATGAATCGCTCTATGGCATATCACCAGTCTTCCTTAAGCTGGAGGGGAAGATCTGAGCAGGGCAGTTCAGAAGGAAACTCTGGAGCTAGTGGGAAGCGTTAGCAAGGTTATTTATGTGCGGCTAACCTACATCTAAACATCACCTGCTTCTGGAAAAGTAAAGCCTGGACAATGCAGGGCAGATGTCTGACCTCTGCTTCGGTTAGAAAGCAAAATGATGATCTCGAGGCATCAATTCAAGCATGACTCAATTTCGTTTTAAGCTATTTCGATCATACTCAGAGTGTGAAAGCCGGGAGTTACGCTAGATGGGACTGTGCTGCTTCTAAGGAAAGACGGGAAGGCTGTGAGGCAAGGAACAAGGATCCCGACAGTAACCAAACATCAGGCAAGATGGACTGAAATAGCAGGTGGGTGGGTAAGCAACGGGAACCTTCTGGAGCTGTCTGCCACCCAAATGTGGTGCAATTTCAGACTCTTATGAAAACCAAGTCATGCTCAGCCACTCAATTAGGAGCTCAGAAAACACTGCTGGATGAGTACTTTTCAAAAGTGTCTGTGGGAACGTCCCTAAACTTTGTGAGGGCTGTTTTTGAAAGTCACGTCTCCACAGGAAATGTCACAGCAGTTGCTGCCTAAGAAAGCCACCATGGGGTGAGTGGACAGGGGTGCGAAGAAACTAATTTTCACTGGCTGACCTTTATGCCTTTTGAATTTTGTGTACGTAGAATCACAATACAGAAATAAGTCATATAATTAAAGAAAAAACCATAACCCACTGGCAAGAGGATGGAAAATAAGAGATATAGGACTACCAGCTTAAGAGCTGCGGTTCCAAGAAATAACATCTGGGAGAGCCCTGAAGCCTGTCTTGTCATCTCTCTTCAGCACTCAGTTCAGTGCCTAGAATATATTAGGAGCTTAGCAAATGTTGACATGAAATAATAGCTTTTCTTCCTTCAAAAAGGGCCAATGGATGGTAGCGATGGTTAAGACAAATTTCAACAGAGCTTAAAATTTACTAATAGCATGAATAGTCCAAATAGAACATAGATGGGCCAACAAGATAATGAATTTTCCATTAGTGGAAGTGTTCAAGCATATTTCAGACGGTTATTTGCCAAGTAATACTGCACAAAGGATTACTGTATCAGGAAGTCAGACAAGATGGAGGGGTTGGCAAGCTTTTTCTGAAAAGGGCCAGGCGGCAAATATTTTAGGCACTGCAGGCCAACATGATTTCTGTCATCTTTTTTACAACTATTGGAAAATGTAAAAGACAGTCTTAGCTCGTGGGCAGACTGTGTGATAAAAGGCGTGGGGACGACATAACCCACGGGGTGCAGTGCCGACCTCTGGGCTGGATGATCTTTCATACCTGTTATTTCTTGATTCTTTGAAGATGCCAATTTGAAGGTGTATTTGTTTTTTAGGGAGACTGATATTTGCAGGCGGGATCTTCTTAGAGGGCCGTAGAGGGTTGCTGAGGGGGAAGCATAGGGCAAGACGGGGATCCGCACTGGCTGGTCTGTGATAAGCACCTTGTAATGCTGCAAATGTTCTTTTATGAGCAGGTAAGCGAGGTCCACGCAGACGGCTCCCACACACGGCAGCATCATTAGGCCAAGACAAAGCTCATTTGGTATTTATTGGGGCGCCTAACTTGTGGGCAGCTCTCCACATCCTAGATAGGCAGGCATGTGGCCACGCCACAGCAGTTCCCTTCACACTCCCTCCTGACAAGCTCCCTAACATGGCTTCCCGCTCCTCTGGGCCACCCTGCCCAGGCCACCTCTGACTTGAGATACAAAAAACTGAGCTGCATGGTACTCAGAACCCTGGTCAACAGCCCAGTCTGTCTGAAACATGACGCCCACCCCCTTTTCAACATCAGTTTGGAGTTAACCTGCCCTGGAAATCTTCCCAGAGAGGCCTCTCGCCCTTCGCTCCTGCATGTATGTGTATTTTTGGTCCTCTAAAACCGCGGTGCTAAAAAGCCACTAAGAGGTTGGAGACCCGACCGTGTGTTCTTACTGATTTCCTGCCCCATCTCCAGAGCCCTCCGCCCCCTCCACCAGCTTGGCGGGCGCTGCTGCGTCCTGGCTCCTCTCGTGCCGTCTTGGATGCTGCTTCTCTGCCTGCATCTATCTGACTGTAATTGCACCAATTCAGTTCCTGGCTCATATTCCTCTTGACATACTCTAGTCCCTTGCAGAGTGGCTCTCAGATGTTACAAGTAAAATTCTAGGACCCTTTCATGGGTATCTTCCCCAAGAGAAACAAGATAAAGAAATAGCTCGAGCTTCTGGGACTGGGAGGACAAACTCCAGGAGGCTTATTATCAAGGGCTTTGGAGACGGGACAGGAAATCATCAAAAACACACGGTCAGGTCTCCAACCTATTGCATGGGCAGAGACAGGAAACACATACACACAAATCAATTTACACGAAACTTTACTCAACCAAATTCAAAAGTAGTAAAGAATAAATCAACGGAGAATAAATCTTTCTCCCTAAAAGCACTCTCTGCTTATCCAAATTAAAAGCCCGTTCTTAGTCTCAAAGTCTCCCTCCACAAAAAAAGAATTATCAATTACAGTGGACAAAAGGGGCTCTGCACTGGCAGATGTGGGCAGGTCTCCCCTTCCTGAAGGCATCTGAGTTAGCACCAGCAGTGACCCAGCAAACGCTGAGCGCTCTCTGACAGAATGCGGGAAAGAGGCTACAGCATCTGCGGTGCTCGGCCAAAAATAAAAAACCTGGGCCTCATAGGGAGGAAACGGCAAATAAACCCAAACTGAAAGTCTTCCTACGAAATGACTGGGACTTCCAAAGTGTCAAGTCTTAAAAGTCAAGGGAGGACTCGAAACCCTTTCAGGTTGGAAGAGACTAGAAAGACAAGACTGGGTGCAACGTGTGTCCCTGGGGTGACACTCTCCCGCAGAGGCTGTTACTGACACACAATCTGTACGCTGCCTCTGCAGAAAGTATATGGGAGTCTCTGTCTTATCTTGTAAGGGTGCTGGAAGCTTGAAGCTGTTCCAAGTGTGAAGATGATTTTAGTGTCTGCACACGGCTTATGCTGAATTCACAGGCAAACACATGAACACGACAGAAGTTGGAAGAGCGAGGCCAGGGTGGGTGGAGCTTGGGAATAACGAGGCAGGGGCATGTGGGAGCCTTCGGGGGGAGCTGGAAATTCTCACCACACCGTGATCTGGGCAGTGGTTACAGGCATGTAACCTGGATGGACGTATGTACGGTTCGGGGACTTCACTGTACATGTTACACCTGAATCCAAAAGACAAGAAACCTACGTGCAAGTTAGATCAATCCTATAAAGAGCCTTCCTGTATTCCTTCAACAGTTACCAGATGACCTACTTAAATCAAGCTTTGGTAGAAAGAAATCCATGGCTCTAAATAAGTCTAAATGAAATAACATTTCCATACACGTTTCTGGTATTTTGTTAGTCAAGATGCTGAAGAGGGAAGCGTTTGGCTTTGCTGCTTACAAATTAATTGGAGCAGAAGCACTTCCTGCAGCGGTCTGCCCGGCGCAGGCCTCCGCGGGGGAGCAAGGGGACTGGGCAGCACATATTAAGCCAGGGCAGGATTTTTGGAGATGAACAAGTAAAACTGGTAAAAAATAAACCACCACCACAGAGAGAAAAATGAACAAACCTGTCTCTAGGGAAGCTAGACCCTGGGAAGGAGGGGTCCAGCAAAGGAGGGGCCCAATTACTCAACAGCCCTCGGCTGATGTGTCCCTGTGACGCTGATGATCTGTTTGGGGGTGGGGGTGCAGAGAACGACTTCTCAAAACTGAGTCGGGAGCCCCACCTTCAACCCGAGTTACACCAACCCGAGTCTCAGCTGCGTTCCACTTCCCCCTCTCCCCGGCTGAGTAGCCTTGGGCAGGTCACTTCTCCCCCTGCGCCCCAGTTCCTCTTCTGTGAAAGAAGGGTAATTATACCCAACGCAGGAGGCAGCTGAGAGGGCCAAGTGGGTGTGTGGGGCAAGTGGGGTGCGTGGGGTCCGGGAGCCTGACCACGGGCAATAGTCAATTGTGAACAGCAGCTGTGGATAGTTCTATCATCATCCTGCCCGCATCCCCCCCACCCACACTTAGCTAACAGTGCCCCTCCAGAGGGGCTGCCCTTCCCAAGCCCACGAGGAAAATCTGCTCTGCTTCCATCACGCCCCCTCTAAGCTCACCCTCCAAAGAGCAGAGCTGCCGCCAGCAGAGGTTCAATTACAATGAAACAGATGGTCTCCTGCTACAGGTTGGGGGGAGTCCAGAGGAACAAGTTCGCGGGGGATAGAAGCACTCTGTCCAATTTCTTGAGGCCATGCAGGACCATTTACTTAGCAGAAGGGCCAGAATAACAGCAATTTGGCCCTGAAGTATCTTCTTGGGGCCAAAATGGAGCAGAGAGCAGGCAGAACCCTCATTTTCTCAGCTGCAGTACCACGAGCTCTGGCGGTCAGGCCTACACCCCGCTGACAACAGAACGTGTTCTTAGTTGCTGGCGGGGGAGAAGGAGGTGGAGATGGCCGGGGAGGGGAGAAGCCCCCTTGGCATACGGAGCTGAAGCAGATTTGAGGATCAAGACGCATCTGCCGCTTAATGAGTTTGGGGATAATCTGCACAGGTGCTAGAGGGGGTTCAAAGTCTTCCTTTCCAAAAGAAAGGGGAGAGCTCTACACTTGGAAGAAAGATGGCGCTTCACTGGGAGGGCTCCTGTAGGGGCGCCCGCTGGGTGAGGAGCCTCTGTTCCTTTTAGAAGCTGCGTGAGTCAAGATGTCCCTGAGCCAAACGGATGTCTCCACAAGACACCAAGCCACCCGAGGTGGTGTCTTCTGGTGGCTGTGCTGTCAAGTGACTTCTGTGATCACAGCTGATCACATAAGGAGCAGGGACAGTTTCACTTAGCGCTACACCTGCACACTGCAGATCCCAGTACCCTCTGTACACAGTCATGCCCTCTGGTCATCGTCACAAAATAAAATGGCTCCACACACTTCCAAGGGGCTCCTGGGTGGCTGGCGGAGGGGAGGGGTTGGCAGTGCCACCGGAAGCCAGTACCACCCCATGAGGAAGGTGACAGTGGGGAGTGGGGATACTCAGAAAGACATCTCAGCTCCAAGTCTCCAATTCCAGAAACATCCATGATCTCTGGATCATGTCCATGATCTCATGTCCACCCCCATGCCCACCATCTAGTTATTTCTTTTCCCCCCTTCAAATCTCAGCTCGACCGTCACTGCTTAGGGAAGCCTTCCCTGACTTGCTCACTTTAGGTGGATTCTCCCATAGGGGACCGCCAAAGGGGACCACGACTCCCCCGTCCCCCGCGTACCACATCTGCAGCCCTTTAACATATATTTGTGTACATCAATCTCCCCTACTAGAAGAAAAGCTCTCTGAGAAAGGACTGGTTCGTTTTCCATTTTCCTCCATCATCATCGTTTTCCCAGCATGTGATTCAGTCCCAGCTGCACAGAGACGCCCAATGAGCCCTTGCTGATGAGCAAATCAAAAACCAAAGGAACCAACACGGTGTGCCTGAAACACAAACAGTCCCACAGGGCCGGGCGGAAGGTACATGTGGCAGAGTTGATGGAAACCACACCAGCGAAGTAGGCAAAAGCCAAATCATGAAAGGCATCCTATAAAAGCAAGAGATTCATATTTTAGTAAAGATCTGCACCTTAGAGCTAGCACTGCGGCAGGGAGGGGAAGGCGGCCACGCAGAGTCCCCGGCACAGAGGCTGCACGGGCACTGAAGCCAGGAGGTCTGCACTGAGGCAGTGAGTGGGGGCGGGAATGGAGGAGAGAATGGGCCAGGAGGTGACGAGGAAGCAGAGCCTGTGGCGCATTGATGATAGCCCTGGCTGGGCTGGAGAAGAAGGGATGTGAGAAGAGAAAGCCCCAGATGACGCCCAGGGTTCTGTTCTGACTGGCGACGTGGAAGAGGAGGAATGCATGAGATTAAGGAACTGCAGATTTGGAGGGAAAATGATGAGTTTAGTTTTGGACTTGCTGAGTTTGAGAGTTGGTGCCAGGGAGAGCTCTCAGCCACAGTCACGTAAAAGGGAGTTGAAGTTGTGGCTGCGGAGCAGAGCAGAAGACAGAGCCTTTGAGAAAACTACCATCTAAGGGACAAAGGAGGTGTTAAGGACAAAACAGGCCCAAAATGGAGTCATTTATCCCAAGCCCCATGGCACCACCCTGAGACATACTAGTTCTAGTTCTCCCAGGGATGGAATCTTAAATCCATCACTCAGGAGTGCCCTGATTAGCATGAGTGAGGTCACCTGCCTAACAGAGCCCTGCCAGCCCCCCCAAAGGAAAACAGGTTCTGGTCTGTTCCCTCTGTCTGTAAGTCTCCCACGGTGCACAGCTCCCAGGGAGCTCCGTTCTACCTGCAAGATGAGGTGCTGGCTGATTTGAATCGACTTTTGTTCAAATAAACTTCAAATTGTTACTATACCCAGTTTATCTTTTGGCAAAGGGAAAGAGTCCACAGCAGAAACTGAGGGGAAATAACAAGAGATACTGTATGGCAGGGGCAGTTTTCGTAAGTAAAGGAATATTAGCAATGTTTGAGGCACAGCAGATTCGAGAGATAAGGAAAGGGTTGAGTAGTTCTGGCAACTCCGCCAGGTCCGGTGACTTTGGGGAGGATGGTTTTGGAGGGGGCAGCGGAAGCAGATTTCAGCATATGATGACTTCAGGAAGTAGAAATGTGGCTGGAGAGAGGAGGTGCAATGGCAGTAGTGGGAGGGCACTTTGTTTTTTTCAAAATGGGAATAAATGCAGGATATCTGAATGAGGAGAGGGCTAATCGGGAAAGAAATCCAGAATAAATGGAATCAAGTCCTGAGGAAAAGGAGGCAAGATGGGCTCTCAAGCACCCTTGGAAAGGAGTCAGCCTTCAACAACCATCTCCCTCACAGAATTAGAATAAAAGGCAAAGTGCAAAGGTCAGCTGGTGATTAATTTGAAAGTGACAGAAGAAGAAGGCGAGGAACCTAAAAGGAAGGCTGCAGCCCAGGGATGGCATAGCTAAGGTTAAGAGACTTAGTAGAGGGATGAAAAAATGAAAGACAAGGAAGGGGTGGAGGGGGGGTGCCCAAGCAGCTTGGGGAGCAGGAGAGCCAGGGCCCCTTTGGAGCAGAGTGACAGCGTCAGTGAGTCAGGGAGGGTGGTAGCTTATGGCAAGAAAAGGACAGCCCTGCTCTGTAAGGCAGGAGTCCTAGAGGAACGAGGACCACCTTCCTACACCACACAGAGACACTCAGTGAGGAACGAGTCAAGAACAGGGTCACCCAGATGAAACAGGAGTGAGGAAATAGCAGAGGGGATCACCCCAGGGCTGGACTGAGAAGGACCTTAGTGAACTCGCTGTCACTGTCTACCTGGTAACAAGCAGTACCTACTTACTCTCCCTTGAACACACCACTGCACTTTACTTACAAGGGAGGAGGAGGCAGGGGAAATAGAGAAGAGGAAGGCACTGAGCTTCACTTGCAGGGTAAAACTGTCCAGGCCGCCTGGTATTCCAAATAAACTTCAGCAGTTAGGATGACCAATCAGGGACCACCCAAGAACGCTACTGCCACACAGAGGCTTCATCCCCACCCCAATCCCTTTCCAGATTCCTGCCGCCCCCACCCCCACCTCATTGCAGGGTCATCCAGTCAGTCCCAGTCCAGCGAAGCCCACATCCTTCCTCTCTCCAAACTCCCCAGTCCTCTCCCTCCCCACAGCCAGCCTTGCTTCAGGCCTCCATCCTTGGGCATCAGTGCCCTGACTGGTCTCCCTGTTGGCACTGCCTTGTCTGGTGTAAATTACACCCCAGTGCTGCCACGCCCCTGTCTAAAATTGGTCAGTGCCCCACACGTCAAAATAAAGCCCAAACTTCTTAACATGGTAATGTTAACTGCTACAGCTTGTTTACCGGCTGCCACCACCAAGGGGGTAACACCAAAGGGGTAACATGTATCATCTCATTCTATTCTCGCTGCAACCTGGGTGGTAGGGTTATATTTCCTCTTACTATAGATGAGGAAATTGCAGCTTAAAAAGGAAGCGACTTGCCCAAGGTCACAAACCCAGCTCAGCAGCAAGGCCAGTGTTGGCACACAGGTCTCTTTCCCAAACCTGTGCTGTTAATGTGCTGTTGCCCACAAGGCCCTTCGCGGTTTGCCTCCTGCTTAATGGTCACCTCTTAGCGTACAACTCTAAGCACCAATTCAGGCGAACTGCTTGCAGGTTGTGCCTTCTCCCCATAGCCCTTTGCTCATACCACTCTCAACGCCTACAGTATCACCCCTCCACCACCCCTCCACACCTTCTCCCGCTCATCATTGCGGGGACAGCCCCTCACAGGAGTCTCCTCTGATGACTCAGCCTGACTTACAAGCACGCTAGGTCCTCCTCTAGTAAATCGACAGAAGCTTCATTCCATCATGCTGTTGTCTATCTCCTTGATAAAAGACAGTCAATTCCTTGAGGACAGGGAGGGGTGGCTTACAAACTTTTGTATTTCTAGCTTGCAAAATAGTGTCAATCACACAGCAGATGCTCAATAAATATCCATGCTTGTTCTCTATTTAGAAAAGCTAGCTGGGAAGAGAAAAGAGAACTTGTGGTTGAATGAGAGTCCTATACTCAGCTCTGTGAAAGATTTCAAATCATATCACGAGGGGCCGGGAGGAGTTGGTTAAGAAAATGGAGGAACAGTGATGTTCGAGGGAGTGGGAACAAAGGGCTATGAGTGAGAAACAACCTGTAACCAGTTTACCAAGAGTGAAGCAGAGACTTGGGGGCTGGACGAAACATTCAGCAAGATGAGCCTCACAAGTCCGGCCCTTTCTTCAGGTGTTAGCGCAAACATCACACATGCTCAGGGAAGTCAGCCCTGACTAGCGAGCCTTCAAAATACCTCCCTCTGCTTCCTCCTCCCAACCCCAATTACTCTTTATTCCATTACCTTCTTTTTTAAGTAGTATCTGTCCATCAGGATCTGAAACACCTACCACCTATTAAAAGTATTGTTTATTGACCATCACCTCAAGACAGGATTCTTGGTCACTGTGGCGATTACTATGGGTAAATAAATGTGCTTAGCATGAAAAATAAAAAGTAAGAAGATAACAAACTAGCAGCTTTCACAGATGTGTGGGCAGTTAAATGGAAGGGGGATCCCCAGGAGCTGAAGGAGCCGAATTACTGGGTAACCCCGAGTCAGACCTGGGAGAAGAGGAACAGGTATAATCAGAAGTAGTGAACTCTCTGTCACTTGAGAGATGTAACCAGTGGGCAGCGGTGTCAAGAGAAGAAATCCAAGTACCCAATATAAAAGGTGGCCTGGGACCCAGAGGTTTAAACTGGCAGCCACTGATATGCCTGGTTTCAGTTGCAGAGTTTAACATTTTTTAAAAATTGTTGGCAATGTTTTTTTTTTTGTTGTTGTTGTTAGTCGCCAGTGCTTACAGAGCAGGAGACTGCGTGCACCCGAGAACAGTGCTGATCTCATTTCTCCAGCATCACTCTTTCTGACAGAGACCTCTTTCTGGCAGATGAAGCATTCAAGTTTGCAGCCCCTGGACCTAACCAAGGAATTGAGAACCTTCTTGTAGAAAAGCCCTTAGAATGGGCTTCAGTTAACCTCCAGTTTCACAAGTGACGTGTTACGACTCGCGTTGTACAGAGCAGGTAAGACAAGCTCAGAAGGCAGAGCCAGGATGCGAACCCGGGCGTCCGAACTCCCGCGTTGCAACACCGGCGACCCTGAGCACTCCCTGCCGGAGGACAGCAGGGGCTGACCTGGGAAACGGCACTTTTCTGTCAGAAGACCCCGGGTTGGACCAGTCTAAGGGGACATGGCTGGGCGAGGAGGGCGAGAGCGCGAGTCAGGGACTCCCTGGAGGATGCAGGCCCGCGCGGGGCGCGCGGAGGAGCAGCCAGAGACCCACCGTTGCCTTCGCCCTCACCGCCGAGCTCGCCCCTTCCCGCCGGGGCGGCAGAACCCACCCCGCCGGACCCCACCTCTCCCACAGCAGCGCGGCTCACTTACCGCCGCTCAATTTCCGGCAACCACAGCGGCGTACGCGGCGCGCGCCCCGATGACGCATGTGTCCCCGCCCCCGGCTCCGCCCTCCGGGGAGCTGCGCGCATGCGCGCGAGGAGCCGCGGGCCAGGCCGGTAGAAGAGCCCCTAGCACCGGGCAGTGTGGGAGGAACTTGGGTGATGCGGGGGGCGGGGCACCGGAGCTGGGCGACGCCCCCTGAGGAAAGCCCTTTGGAGACATGGTCCCCTAGGAGCGGGCAAGCTTCTACTGCATGGCCGGCAGGCTTTCCAAAAAGTGCTCCACATTCTCTTTTGATCTCAGAGAATGACAGGAATTGTCATTTCCATTTTCAGGAGGGGCAGTACCAAGCATGTCACAGGGACCGTAAGGGAGGCAGGTGGAATGACAGAGATGAGTTTTTCGTAGGTAAAAGCCAATGAAAATGGACAGTGACTGACACTAAACCAGGCATTATTCTCACGGCCTCCCGCTGTCAATGGGTAATTTTTTAATTACTCATTATAAATTATTTACTGAACTGTGCCGAGCATTGCACAGTTGTATGTTCAAGACACCATAGTGAGTATAAACGTAATCCGACCTGCAAGACCGTCCACAAAGTGGCCCCGATTGAATTCTCTGGCCTCCCATATCGAGAGTATCGGCTGTGATTTATGATTGTCCGCCAAGACTGCCGGGGTCCACACCACCAGTTTTCACAGAAGGCTTGCAAGGTTGATGTTCTGTCATTCCCACTTCACATGGGAAAGACCAGAGGCTGAGAAATAGTCACTGAAGAGCTTTTGGGCCAGAATGCTAATCAAAGCCTGTTGGATTCTGCCAAATAAACAAATGCAGACTTAGTAAGGAGACACTTCATTTGAAAGGATTATAAGAAGGGGTGGGGGACATGGAGGGGTACTCTTGCAGTTGGGTCAAGACTCTAACCAAAAGATCTGCAAGTGTTTTGAAAGTTAAGCAAAGAGAGTTTTTCTTTTGTAGGGAAGAGTGAACTACCTAGAAAAAACCAGGTGAGGGCAAAGTAGGAAGAAAGAATGACTTGATTGATAGCAGCGATCAGAGAAAATTTGATCTTGAGGCCAGCACACTGTCAGAAGGGGCTGTATCAGGGCTCCACGTTGGACAGGGTCCTGGGGAAATGACAGAACCTTAACTAACTTTGATTAGGAACATTCAGTTCCAAGATCAGTGGAGACAAGTGGTTTGGCTTATCATTTATAAGGCAAAGCAGCAGAATTCAGAAAGATGGTTCCTGGCTTTGCCACAGGTAACCAAGGGAGGCATCCGCGAGCCTGTCTGTATCCTATGGAATGGATGTTTTTAAAGATTTATTTATTTATGCATACAATGCTGGGGTGCAGGCGGTGAGAGGGTTCACTAGAGACAGAGTGGGGAGAACAGGCAGATCGACAGAAATACACTGCTGAGGGGACCAGCAGGCGAGGCAGGACAGGTCTGCTGCGCCATGTGGGAATCTTCCTGGCCAGGTATCGAACTTGCGCCGCAGCTGCCGATAGCTCCACAGCACTGTGCTTAACTGGTTGTGCCACCAGGGAGGCCCAGGAATGGATGTTTCTTTGCAGTACTTTCCAGAGCACAGGAGCAGAGAGAACTTCCTGATCATCACTGTTTTTCAGGAGCACTGGGCTTGTCAGCTCTGTTGACTGTCACCAGCCTCCTTTCCTGGCACTACCCCTGCAGACTGCGTGCTTGGGTCACACTGAACTAATTCTGGTGCTTCAAGGACACTCTGCTCTAGCCCTGCAATTCCCCTGCACTCCCCTGCGTGTGTTACTCTGTCTTCAAAATCCAGCTGAGAGGCAATGTCCGCAGCTTGGCCCCACCGCAGGATCCTGAGGCTGGTCATGGGAAGCTGTCTGACCTGGGCAGCAGCCGAGGCCCCCTCCTACCCAGGGACATGCATGGACTGTCAGGGGTTTCGACTTCGATGCCTGCCATGTACTAATAAGCACAGCTCTTTCACTACACACCTCAGTTTTGCCTAAGGAGATAAGAATTTTCTCAAAAATTGCTACACCATTAATAAAAGCAAAGAATATTCAGAGAAAATTATTGGATATTTTATGCAGGAAATAGAGGATGTAGTATCAGAAATGGAGGATTGCAAGCATTTTGTTCCCGGAGGATATCAAACTGCCCCAGATACTGCAAAACTCAGTTAGAAATTGAGTTGCCACCTGTATTGGAACATACTCATCAGCCGTGACCTTGGAGAGACATTTGGTAAAGGCAGCCTGGAGTGATGGGGGACTTTTCAATCACATGGAGATTGTTAGGCATTTTAATCCAGGTCTTTTTGGCACCCCAAGAACTTGTAGCTTGGATATCTCAATTTCTCTTGGATTTGCTCACTTCTGCACTCCCAGCTTGCTGCACTGCTACCTGGATGAAGTTGTAAAGCAGCGCGAATATACTGCAGGGTCCAGAAACAAATATACCTTGGAAAAATGCTTCATGAAATTCATCACACACAAAGGGAAGAAAGAACAAGCCACCTACTTGAAACTGAAGTTTATTCCACTTGTAGGAAGTGCTTTCATCATTAGCTTTTAGAAGTCAGAAAGCATTTGTTAAACCCAGCTTTGATTATAAACTTGCGCCACTGAAAATTTGCACTTGGAAGATGAGAGTACGTGTACATTGAATTCAATCAAGTCTAATTCAAGGTAATGCTCTCATTAGCATATCTGAAGAGCTGGGATGTCATTATTATTGCACAAACACTGACATCACTCTTCTGAACAGAAATTGAAACTATAAATGTAAACCTTTTAATTATAACTGTACCTGAAAGAACCTAGTTGAGATACTCACATAGCATATATTACCCGTATCACATTTAAATGATTAAATTCAGACTACTTATAACTTACTGTCATAGTGCTCTCCCAGGGCTTAGGATATTTGGGTAATCATCAGATATTTAAAATAAAAATGTTGACTTAAAAATAGTGTTAATGGAGGTTCCCTGATACTTTTCCCATTTTAAAATTGTTCTTAAGGGCAGTAGTAGAAAATTCAATGCTACCATGAGGTTAGCTTCCAGATAAACTATCTTGCGGAGTGAGTGGTCCAGAGTTTGAAGCTACATTACTATTAGTTTGCAGCCTTCTGCAGGTACTTTGCTTGCTCTGTCAAGAGTGCCAATTGTGTCAAATTTTGTCTAGGACTGTGGCCAACAGATGAAGATAAGCTGGTTGACAGGTCTTGAGCAAGGCAGGCCTGTTTTCTATTTATTGTGTCCTTACTTTCAACCAGTATTTCAAACTATAGTTTTGTGAACAGGCCAATGTAAGGATTGAAGTGGTAACATAGTAAACTTAGTTTTGATACAATTTAAAAAAGCCTCACCCCCCCCCCCCCAATTTAGTTGAAACGGGTGAATCTGACAAAATGTTGGTGGAAAAAAGGAGTACCTATTACGGGATCCCACTTATGAAAAGTTAGAGTCAGCAAAATGTATTTATAATGATGTCAGGCCAGTATTTGCCTGGGCAAAGAAAGGGGTATTGCCTGCAAAGGGGCATGCAGAATTTTCTGGGATGGTAGAAATTCTACTTTATCATGATTGAAATGGGAATGACGTGGGTGTGTTCGTTTGCAAAATTCATCAAAGTCTACACTTAAAAAGGTGCAACTGAATGTGTATCTGTTGTGTGGAATAAACTTGATTTTAAAAACTGCAGTGGGAATGTCACCTGCTCCTTGGTGAGGGCATGACCCCACCCTCCTCTGGGCTTGACCCAGCTACGAGGCTGGGTTGAGATTAGTTCAAGTTACTTTCCCTGCTAGACTTTGAGATCCTTCTGAAGAACACATGAGGGCGCGTCTGTCTGGTTCACTGATTCCTGCGTCTCTGGGAGCTGCCATGTACATGTGCCATTGGCCCCCTCCATCTCCCTTCAGCGCTGACTGCAGCAGAGGGGAGACAGGGCAATTCTTTGTATTATTTTTATTGAAGTAACATTGGTTTATAACATTACATAAATTTCAGGTGCACAGCACTAGACATCACATCTGTTGCTACTACACAGGATGATTCTCTACCCAGAACTTTGGACTCCTGAACTGATGCTCAGCATGGGAACAGGAGGGCTATGGCAGTATTTTAGAGGGAATGTCCTCAAATTCTGGCTGTTAAGGTCTTTTTTTTTTTCATACAAGCTGGGGTACAGGTCAGAGGCGTGGGGCGGCGAGAGGGTTCACCAGAGACAGAGTGGGGAGCAGCACAGGCAGATGATGGAAACACACTGCTGAGGGGAGCAACGGGAGAGGCAGGAGGGGTCTGCCACGCCATGTGGGCTTCTCCCCAGTTGGGTGCTGAGCTCGTGTCACCGCTGCCGACAGCTCCACAGCGCAGCACTTAACCGCTGCGTCACCAGGGAGGCCCTGTTAAGGGTCTCATAACTGACTTGGCACAAGTCCTTTCCATGGCACTCGATGGCAGGTCATCCAAAGCATTCCTGGATCCCACAAACACCCCAGTAGCCACTCACTGGTTTCCATTCTTCCAGCCCTGAGTAGCTCTGTTGGATTGAAACCATGTCTTGCTCTCCACTCCCTCCTAAAGCCTGATCCAAGGACCAGGCCATGAACTGTTCAAAAATGTATTTGTTAAACTAATAGATGAGGTCTGGGCATCCAAAATAGAGGGCCGCTGAGGTCACAAATAGAGCCTCCTGGTTAGCAGAGTTTGGGTGAGGCTCAGAGCACAAGACCTGCCCCTGCGCCCCAGGGTGGAACAGACCAAGACGATGGTGCATCAACAGAGGCAACAGCAGGAGCTTATGCAAGACCACGTACGTGCTTAGGTCAATCCACCCTCATCACTTGTAGCTCTGCGGAGGGGAGCATACACTCTCCCAAGGGGAGTCCGTCATGCCACACCACCCAGGCTTTGAAAACCCAAGAAACTGTGCAACGGCAGACGGTGGCAGATCGAATCTTAACCTCCTTGCTCTTTATTGAACATGGTGGGGGTCACAGTTGGGAGAGCCCCGCTATAGAGCCTACCTGGCATTAGACTTTGGGCTTACCTTCTGGAATGTCCACCTTCAAAAGCGAGACCAATGGTTTTCTGTAAGCCAAGTAGCTCAACGACCAGTTCATCAAATGGCCACTCTGCAGTCTCATGGATTTTCTGAACATCTTGCTAATATTACCGTCTTGTCAGGTCTACAGCAAGTCCTATGGGCTGGAATGATTTCACCGGCTTTCAAAGGTTCGTGTGCTGCCTTAATTGACTGGTTTTCACCTGTCTAGAGAAGCATTTGTAGGAATGTTCCTTTTTTCAAAAGCTAAGGATTTTATTTATTCTTCCTTTGAATTTATGACTCATGAATAGTTAACAAAGACCATGTTCTTGAATGTAGATTTTTCTTGAATGAGTTAATAGTATGCCAGGTCTACTTTCCCTCACTTTCCATTTCTTTTCCAGCCCCCTTCTCCCTTTGTCTCCCTCAAACATCTCCCATCTGCCCCTATCTCTCCCCCCATTTCTGTCCTGTGCTCATCCATCTTCCTCTCCTGTCTGATCTCTTCCCTTAGTTCATCCTTTCTGACCCTGTCTTCCTAGTCTCTTGCCAGCCCTAGTCTCCTTATTTCCACCCCTTATTCTTCCTTTCTCTCACCCTCAGTCTCTCCATCTCCATTTCCCCGCCTCTGCAGCCCAGTCTCTCCCTACTAGTGAACTGGGGTCAGAGAATATGGAACCTTCCTGAAAATAGTGTAATGAAGAAAAATGGAAGTCAGCTACTTTACAACTGTAGAAAACTATGCTGAAAAGTTTTGCCCAATATGCACTGGTGTTAACCTTGTAAACAGCTGAAGGAGCCAAATGTTTGGTAAATCTGACAAACTGGTCATTCGAGCAATTGGCTTCAAGTTTGTCCTCTTTAAGCCCATCAAGAGAAACCTGAGTGTTTGTGACCTGCAACTTCTGCTCCTAAATCAAGGTCTTGAGGGTAAGCTTCTCCAAAAGGTATTTATATTTGGGGCAAAAAAACCCGCTTTCAACTGGATTTTGCACTTCCACGGGCCAAAAATTCTTTCCCAAGTGGGCAGGGGCTGGGTTATCTTTGCACCCTAATCCATTGCCTTTCCTAAGTTCAAAAATTAATTCAGTGATTCAGAGGGAAGTGGGAAGACCAGGTTGACAGCATGGGAAGGAAGTGCATTCCAGAATCAAATCTTGGAGCTAGAATGAGCTGCTCCTTAGCCACTCAGCTAAAGCCTTGCCTATTCTCTCTCTCATGAGATTGTGGTAAAGGTTCAATTAGATAGTTGTTGTAAGGTGCAAAGCCTGGCATATAATATATGCTGTCTTTTTAAAACTCCACATGAATCCCTGCCGAGTACCAGCCACTGTGTAAACAACGTAAACCCCGTGCACAGTAATGCAGGGCCTCGTTTGTTATGCTGACAATTTACAGTGACCGTTCTCTTATTCCTCTCAGTCTCAAATCCAGATCTCTTGGGACCCAAAGTCAGAATTTAGAACCATTTCTCTTCACTCGCTGCCTCAATGCTTCCTTCATCAACACCAACAAAGGGCACGCGGTCACCTCTGTGTGGGGTGGTCTTCATAGGCGGAGTGTTCCTTGTCCTGAGGAGTCTCAGGGAGCAAAGTGATGACGGGTCTTCTAAAAAACGAGCTGTTTCTAACTGGGGAACAGGCCAGCTGCAGCTTCTAAAACCAGGATGGAAATTTCCGTAGTTCCCCTCCAGTGTTAAGCAAGAACATTTGGGGATGCAAAACAGAGCGAAAATGAAGTTTGTTATAAAAAGTAAGTCCTTTTCTAAAAATATTTATACATGTAACAAGGAACCAAGGAGAAACCCTACTCAGACTTGGTCATAGTTCACAATACACTTCAGTATAGCCTCTCCGTCCAAGAAACTCAGAAAGGTAGAAATAAATAAAGCAAACTTGTGACAGTATAGTTTCAAACATCATCATTTAGATAAGTAAGAAGGTCTCATTTTAACAGGTCATGCAAACGAGAACACAGACACAAAAATAAGGGCTGATACAGGCACTCCCGTTTGCTACAGATATTACAGTTAAGCATCAAGTCTTAAAAATACCAATTACAACCAGATCGTAACAAATACCCAGGAAACTTCATGTTCCCACACCTTTGCTAGGAGGGTTGGCTTAAGAGGTGTGGCTCTAAAAGAACGTGAGGATTTCTGACAAAACAGCAGAACGCGATGATGAAAAGGAACACTGATGAACATGAACACTGTCACTTCAAGTGTCACTGGTGTGGCCAGGGCACCGCTATGTCAACTGTTCCTGCTCTCAACAGGTTCTCTTGAGAATTGCCACCACTCTTGGGAGGGGTGTGTGTGTGTGTGTGTGTGTGTGTGTGTGAGAGAGAGAAAGTGTGCATGAGTGTGTGTGGGTGTGAGTGACTGCATGTGTGTCTATGTGCTTAATAGGACAAATGCTTGCCTGTCAGAGAACACGGGCCAGCACGGGCTGGGCCGCAGAGGGTTTCCATCCCAGTTGTCACAGAACCAGGCCTTGCTCCTCCTGCTGCGACTGTCCCCTTGAGAAACACCACCCACCTGTCGTGGGGTGTCGCGGGGCTTTCTTGAGATAAACCTGGCACTGCCCTCAAGAAATATGGCTTTCTTCTCTCCGTTTCTTGTTGTTGTTGTTCATTTATTTTTCATGTGTGACTATTAACAAATATTCCTGTTTTCCTTCTTTTGAGGGCAACGTTCTCCTTTTTTAACAGTCAAAAGGAAAGGGGGTTGAAATGATGGACATGCAGGCTGCAAAATTTTCCGGTATGCTCTAAGACATGCGTGAGTGAAAACTAAGGCAGAAGTTCCAGGCTGGTTCAGACACTAGTGCTGAAGAAAGCTGTAAGACTCAAAGAGAGGTGTGCTGAGAAGCAGCAGTCTCAACAGAATGGCTGCCCGGTCTCTCCAGGTGGCCCCAGGAGGGGAGGGCATCGGTCTGCACGGGAGAGGCGCCTCATCGTAATTCTCCAGTGAATTCCACCCACGTGTCCCTTCAGCTGCCATTAATTTGAGCGTGAAAGCTTGAATGACAGCGAGTCTGAAGCTTCCACGGTTCCTGAGACTCAGGAGCGCTCACCCAGACCCAGTGCTTCTGGAGATACTCCGCCCTCTGCTCAGACCCTGCGGAACCCCCCACCCCCACCCCGCCACGCCACCATGTGTCCTAAGGACTTTGCAAATTACCCAGCCCCTAGTACTACTCTTGGCTCCACGAAGCCCAGGCACCTGGGCTTCATTTCCTTCATTAACATGGTAAGCGTCACTTGGTTACACACCCTCACAGCTTCCTTTAGGAAGGAATGCGCAGGATTTTCTTGAATGTCTTCCTGAAGTTCTCGTTGCACAAGGGGTAGATGAGGGGGTTCAGGGTGGAGTTGATATAGCCCAGCCAGATGGTGAACATGTGCACGTGCTCGTTGCAACAGCTCTTGCAGAAGGCGATGACCATGAAGAAGATGAAGTAAGGAATCCAGCAGAGGATGAAGGCCGCCATGATAAAGCCCAGCTGTTTGGCGGCCTTCCGCTCTCGGTTCAGGTGCAAGCCGGACACGTACTGCCGCGAATGCGAGCGCAGTCTCTTCCAGGTGAACTTGATGTAATCTAGGCCTGTGCTGGACGCTCTTCTCGACTTGCCTTTCCCCGGGGCTGGCTCTGTGAGGGTGTCCGAGTCTGTCCTGGAGAAGGACTGGCTGTCACCCAGGGCCTGGTCGGCCGACAGTTCACCAGCCCCGTGCGCGCTCAGGCCCTGCTCATCCGGGTCCCGCTCCCCCTGGCGCTGGTGGATGGCTTCGTACTCCCCGCCGCGCCCCTCCGCCCCAGCCTGCATCTGCACCACGGTAAGTGGGAAGCAGCGGAGTCTGTCCACGTCTCCACCCTCATCTCGGCTGAAGAGGCCAGGGGGCTTCGTCTCCGCGGCAGCTGGGGACGCTGGCTTCAAGGCCGGGCCATCGCCGACACGGCTCGCCTTCCTCCTCAGAAGCTCCCAGGGGGACTCCTTCCCCGGTCTCTTGGCAGCCCCCCGGCAACTCCCTGACCTCATTTTGATTTCAGAGAAGAAAGGGAGGGACCCATTGACGAGCTCGCGGTGCTGGCAGTGCAGCCGCACGGCCTTGTAGATCCTGGCGTAGAACCAGAGCATCAGCAAGGTGGGCAGGTAGAAGTTGATGATGGCCGTCATGATCTTGAACCAGGTGACGTCGTAGAAGTCCGTCTCGCACTTGTCCTCCCGGTGCCCTGAGCTCTGCGGCATGAAGTGAGGCCAGCCCAGGATGGGAATGACCCACAGGAAGGAGAGGAACCAGGCGCCCAGGATGGTGGCCGAGGCTTGGGTCTTGGTGCGGTACCGCAGGTATCTGAGCGGCTGCTGCACCGAGCGGTAGCGGTCGATGCACAAGATGAAGACGCTGAAGATGGACGCCGTGCTGGCCACGTAGTCCATGGAGAGCCAGAAGAGGCAGAGCGGCCGGCCCAGGGACCACCTGGCCATGAGGAGGTAGAGGATGTTCATGGGCATGACCACGGCGCCCACGATCAGGTCCGCCGCCGAGAGGCTGACGATGTACAGGTTCCCCACGGTGTGCAGCTTCCGCTCGCTGCGCACGGCGTACAGCACCAGCAGGTTGAGCCCCACGGTGAGCAGGGAGATGGTGCTCAGGACCAGCACCAGCGGCGTCAGCTGCGGAAGGGCCACGGCGGTCTTGTTCCCCTCGCACATCGCGCCTTCGGGGATGCAGGACGAATTGGGAAGGGTCATTGGCGCGGAGCGGCCTCCAGCGAGGGCTCAGGCCTGCGAGGAAAGACACGGGATTACGCGTCAGCGGAGCCCATCACCTTGACCGGCTGGGGCGGCTGATCCCCACCCCCGCCCAGTCCCGGTCTCGTCCCTAGTCCCGCCGCCCGCCTTGGTGCAGTGACTCTTCAGTGAACGCCTGGGCTGCGTCTGGGTGCTGGGAGTAGAGCAGGGACGCAAACGCGCTGCCCACATGCCAGCGAGGGGGCCAAGCGGGACCAGGGGACGGCTGCTCGCGCTCTGGGGAGGTAGGCTGCCGCAGCTGGGTCCAGGCCAAGTAGGGTGCTCTCGTTCCTCTGTGCCAGCGGCTGGCCTGGGGGTGTTCATGAGACACACGTGTGGCCAAGGAAGTAGATGGCAGAGGTGGGGTTCTAAAAAATTCCTCCTCTCACAAATGAGCACAACAAGGAAAGGGGTTTTCTCCCGCTTGCTCCCTCCCTCCTGAAAGAAAGTGATGGCTGGGGCTGTGGCGTCTCCATGAGGCCCTCAGGGAGACCCCTGAGACCAAGCCGGAGCCTGCTCTCGCTGAGCTGCTGCACCAGCCGGAACTGCCTTCGTCCAAGTTGGTGATTATGGGAAAGAATTAAATGTCTGCCTCGCTGAAGTCGCTGTTCCGAGTTTTACTTGCTGCTAAAAGCACTGACTGGGGGAGGTTATGAGACCGCCCGGAGCATGAGTGAGCCAGCACCTCCCCTGAGATGAGTGCTTCTCCACTGGAAAGGGGTCCCGGTTTCTGAGAAATCACTCTGTAACAGGGTGGTCACTAGGAAAGGGGAGTGTTCCAGGATCCCTTCCCTACCCAAGGGAGGGGGGAGCTGAGCAGGAGAGATAAGAAGCTGGGAAAGACAGAGAGGAGACAGGAGAAGGAAGGAAGCAGGATGGAGGCAAGAGAGGTACAAGGAGCAGAGAGACATGAGAGGAAGCTGCACTGGCCTGGACCGACTGAGACAGACGTGGGTGAGAGGCCCGTGGGGAGGGGACAATGGCAACGCTGATCTGGATTTTGATTTTGTTCTTTTCCTCCCAGAATTGTCTGCTTGTTTCTGACCCTTTTCTATGGGTCCCTGATGAAAGGTGTTTTAGACTCATGACAGGCTTTCGGGCTCTGCTTTGGGCCAATCCCATCACGAGGTGATGGGTAACATTGGGTGCTTGATTTAAAACTATATTCTCTATCTTTGCTAATTGTATTAAAGTTTCTTTCCACTAAAGGTCTTACATGTTTTGTGTCGATGCTGCGGACGGCAGAATCTATTTAGAGCAGGCAGGTTTGGGGGCCCTGGGGTGCCCCTCTCCCTGCCCTGTGACGTTTTGTATTCTTTTACCTCTGTATTTGAAAAAAATTTTTTTTATTATATAAGCTCTATAAAGTAGTATGTAACAAACCCTTCTTTGCTAGTAAGACTACTGAAAACAGACGGTCTCCTGTTATTGGGGCCTCCAAAGGGAGTGGGGGGTAGGCTGGTACTACAGCTTCCAGAAGGGGTGTTCCATTTTTATACTCATCAAAAAATAATTTAAAGAAAACCAAGAAACCCTGAGAGAGTCAATCTCTCTCCACAATTTAGTAAAACAAACTCTGACAAAGGCAGATAAATTCTGGAGGAGAAGGCTAAGTGTGTATCATTTTTTAAGATAAAAAATCCAGACCCCAAGGCAGTTGATCTCTGTGGAAAGAACCCTCTGAGCTGGGGGGCTGATTTTTGCCCCAGCTCTGCCAGTAATTTTCCAATGGGTTGAATGTGCAGGGCGAGCAGAGGGGCTTCTCGTCGCCGCTCCAGACTGCAGCCCCCGCTGTCTCTGGTGTTCTCCTCCAGCTCCAGGGCGCCAGTCGCATAACCCCTGGACTTCTTCAGTGGCAGAGCCTTCTCTGTGGCCCGTCCTGCCCACTGCACTGTCTGCTCAGGGGCCTTTCCACACACCCACCTAACACCGCAATCGTTACTCCCCAATCTATAGTGTCGGCCTATGGTCTGCATCTGACACCCACTACCCAACACCCTGCAGCCTCACCTTAGCGCCAACCAAGCTGAGCCTCCTGGATTTGTACAGTCACCTCAGGAAGGAGGGAAGACAGCTGAGGAAGTCCCATTTGAGGGTCATTTAGTTTTTGTCACTTGGGTTGGGAGGCAGCAGGAAGTGGGAAGCAGCTCCCGAAAACACCCACGCAGCCTGGTGTTCTCCAGGTAGCGCTCACCTCCTGTCTCGGGAAGTGTCTCATTTCTCTTCCTCATAGACTGGAGGAAATTTCTTTCTTCTGCTTCATTGTACACAGGAGGGAAGACATCTCTCCCCACCCCCGTGCCCCCATTGTATATATACTCCTTATCATGCGACAATTACATTTGACAGAAAAAAGAAAAGTTGTTTGACTAAATTGGGATAGCAGAACTAAAAGCCAGCATCGTGGATTAAGCATCCGGGGAGAGAGCTACTGACATCTGCAACTTGCTTTAAAATGAGTCAAAAAGCTGCTGCTGGCTGGTTAGAACGGAAAGAGAATCGACATACGAGGCGGTGGAAAGAGCGAAACGTCAGCTTGAAGCCTGGCGGCAGCGCGGTCTTAGCTTTTCCACTTTGTTGGTGATTTTTATAAGAAAATTCTGGGGAAAAATAATGCAGCCTAAGTTTATCTTCTCCACCTAACTCTCTCCAGAAGCTCAATTCTTTATCAACTTTCCTTGTAGCTGGGGCATGTCATTTTGCATAAAGATGAAGGCAAGAGGTCACTAAACATTTCCTGAGAGGCAGAGGGCTGTGAAGCGCCTCAGTTCAGGCGGAGTCATCCAACACGTACTGGCGTGGAAGGCCTCTTCTCAGCTCGGTGATCTGTCTCAGGGATCAGAAACCCCACTTTTGTCCTCTAGAGTCATAGGTTAGGAGGAATCCTGGAAAGGTGGCTGCCCCCACTCCATGCTGCATAGGGGATCATTCTCTGCTGAAGCCTCACCCAGGCTGCGCAGGGACCCACTTAGCAGCTGGACCACCATGGGGAGAGGGGGTGGCACCTCTGGGTACCTGGGTTGCGGGTCTGTTGTGTCCCTCCTGGTGCCTCTTCCTCTCACCCAGCCCCTGGACAGGCCCTACTAGTGACACATCTCTTACCTGAGGCCTTTTCCCCTGGAGATTTGCGTTTGAAAAGCAGATTTGTGAATGGTTTTCCCTCTATAAATGCCAAAGGCACCTTAGGCACCTGGCTGTGCGGGCAGGAGGCACCTGGAAACACCGAGTCTCATTTCCCCTCACCCTACACAGGAGTCCACGACCCCTCAGGCTGACCAGACCCTGCCAGGTTCTGATGTGTCCACTCTGGGTTCAAGACCAAGCCGTCGGCGTGGTGCCAGAGACTGTGCTCTGGGGAGGGAATGGAATCTGGAGGCGGCACTCGGGACAGCCCATGGGTGGCCCCTGCAGCCGGGCCCCTGGGGACACCCGCAGGGAAGGAGCGTGCCTGGACACAGGAGCCTGCTTGCCACCTGGGCTCTGCCCTCGCTGGGCCAAGTGGGGCCTGGGCACACAGCCGCCTCGCCAGTGTCCTTGCCTGCAAAGCAGGGGAGCTATTTCTGCCTCCCTCCCTGGGCTGAGGGGGGCGTCCAGGAGGCGGGAAATCTCTGCAAGGTGATGAGTTGGTGACAAGCACAAAGGGGCCCTTCTCCTCTGAGAGGCTGGGGTGTACAAGCGAGCCATCTTTTTTGAATTAAGGCGGTGGCTCCACTCCAAAACCATTAGCTGCAGCCGGGCCTCTTCCTAGAGTGATTACAAACAGTCTGATCTAATCAGGTCCATGCACCAGCAAATAAGCCGAGGCAGCCACGGTCCTGCCACTCGCCAGGAAAGCTGCGCCAGCGCCGTGACAGCGAGGAGCCCAGGCTGGGCGGGAGAGTCTCATCTGTTGCCTATTAAATGCCACAAGCCCACAGAGAGGCCTCCCACGAGTCCCAAGGTAGAGTTGCGGAAATGGCCAGTTCAGCTTAGCAACTTACTCAAGGCTGCACAGCCAGGACACGGCTGGCGAAGCCAAGATCCAAACCTGATTGATCTAGCTCAGGGTCTCTTACTCGCCTTCCTTTGCCACTCGGGGTTCGAGAGTCTTCTGCAGTGAAGAGCTGACCTGTGCATTGTTGGATACTTCGCATCATCCCTGGTCTTTATCCACCAGATGCCAGCGGTGCCCCGCCTCACTCCAGGCATGCCAACCAAACAGATCTCTAGCTATGCCAGAGAGCCCCCGGGGGCAAAAGTTTCCTTGGTTAAAAGCACTGGTCTAACTGAGGAATACCCACCCTGAGCCAGTCCCCTCCCTGCCTGCCAGGGAAGTCAGCCTTCCGCTCAAAGTGAGGAAGGCCTAGCTAAAAATAGATACGCTCTGCAACGCAGTGGAATGCCTGCGTGCTGAGCGAGCTCCGCGTCATGGGAGGCATGCAAGAAGCGGGCTGGATCTGATTCCAAGTTAGAAATAGTCCTGCTTTCTCAGGGGCCGTGATTTACTGAGTACCACTCGCCGTGCCGGTTTTAGGTAAAGCCACCCAATGAGGCCAACAGGAAGGGGTTCTGCTGGGGGCCAGGAGGGAAGCAGGGAGGTGTGGTGAGAAGCTGATGCTGAATGGGACTCCGGGCCCACGCCTGCCTTGCTCTCCCCCCATTTCATCAGGCTGGTCCAAGGGGGTGTGGACCCCTGCTGGGTGACAGCAGAGGGCAGCTGTGTGAAGTCCAGGCTTTGTAGTAGGGGGACCACTGCTGTAACACCACCTATGTCGCTAACGAACTGTGCAGGACGCTTCCCTTCACCAGGCCTCAGTGCTCCTCGCTGGAGGCTAAACCGGGATAAAGCCCCCGATAGGGCCTGGCTCTGGGAAGTGCTCGGTTAACAGCAGGGACTGTTTGCTTCCATTTCTTGGTGACACAAAGACCCCACAGCCAGCAAGGAGGAATCACCCTTTACCCCTCCTGCTTTTCACCGTGGCAGAAACCGCTGAGTCTCCCAATGCTGTGCTAATGGGCTTCCAATACCGACTTCCCTCTGTTGAGGAACAGACTTCTGCTTCTTAGCTGGTACATGGCTGCCCGGGATGGAGACCACATTCCCAAGTTCCTGCAGCTGGGAAGGGCCCTGGGACCCCATTCCAGAGAAGTGGGAATGGAACTGGAGTGTCCAGAAAGCACCCCCGAAGGCCAGGCGCGCTCTGTTCTCTGGCCCTCTAAGTCTCCCGGGGCTGGAATGTGGGTAGGATGAATGGGCTTCCTCAGCCATCTTGGGAACATGCGCAAGAGGCACAAAACCTCAAAATGGGGGAAACAGCCACTTGGAAGGACCTGAGGACCCTGGTGACGGTGGAGCCCCCACACCAGCCAGAAGTGCCGACTCTGGGGCTCTCTGTCATGCACAGCCAAACAGATTCCTCACTGACTCGCTGCCCCCAAGGTCGAGGAGCTGGCAATTATCACGGGAAGAAAAGCAAAAGATAAGCGGCATCACATCCCCACAAAATCAAATAAAATTAAATTTAAAACTCTAGAACACAACTGGGACAGTGCAATGACTGAGGCAAAACCAAAGCAGGTGGCAGGACAGGAGGAGGGGACTCCCCTGAGGCAGCTAGGAGTGCCGGAGGGCAGCAGGGAAGGGGACTATGTGAGCGGACCTTTGAAGGATGAGTAGAAGTTCACCAGAAGGGAGGAGGAGGACATTAAGGCTGAGGAAAGGAAAGAATGAACATACAAAGCTGGGTTCAAGGAACCGGGAGGGGCGGGACGGAACAGACAGAGAGTGAGACTTCTCTGGAAGCTCTCGCCCCCACGGCACCTTGCCCGAGCTCACCCCTGCCCTGATGTCCTGCTGCCTTGAAGTTTTTAGTCTCTCCTCTCGTGTGTCCAGTGTCTGGCACCCCCTTTCTTCAGCTCGCCTGTGGCACAGTCATTCTTTCTTTGGCTGCTTCACTCCACTAAATGGGGCGCCACTCCAGGGATGGGGTGCATCTGCTCCTTCTGGTTCCGAAGGGCGACCACACTGGGGACCGACGGGGGGCACCCTCGGTGGCGGCAGGCACCACCCTCTTCACTCACTGCCAGTCTCTGGTGCTGGCCCCAGGCTGGCACGCGATAAAGTCAGCAGAGGTTGACTGGGTGAGCCCTGAAGAAATGGGGCACAGACTGGGGGCAGGAGGTGGGGAGAGCAGAAGGCTCCAGAGAGGCACCCAGGCAGCCAGAGGCAGCTTCATGGGATGTTTAAACCAACAAAATTTGGAAACAAGATTTACTCTACTTGTGAACAGCTATGCCTTTCAGCTAACTTTTCTACTTTTCCTTGGAAACTTTGTTAGAAATGTCATCCCTGGGCACCCAAAACGTGAAAAAAGACTTGTGAGAGAGCATAAAGCAGCTCAATGCAAACATGATTTATGATAGGAAATAATCAACTGTTTGGGAACTAAACACTTAACGGGGCAGCTACAGAACAATCATGTGGTCACTGATAATCACATTTACGAAGCTCCAATAATGATATGAGAAAATGTTCCTTGACAAAATTAAATTTACAGACACTGTCTGTACAGGATGACGTCAACTCTATTACCGAACAGGCTGACCACGAGGGGGATTCTCTGTTACAGTCTATTAACAGTGGGTTCCGCTGGGTATTGGTCGATGTTTACTATCTTTGGTATTTCCATCGATTTCATTAACGAGAATGTTTTAGTTTTACAGGAAGGAAAATAATGACTAACTGCACTCATTTTTAAAAACAAAGTCAAGAAGATTTATTCCACTAAGAAAACGTATAAAGTGTTTTCCACATTCTTATCACATATTTTGTTTTCTTTAGTACAAAGTTTTAGCATCTGAGACTCCTCCTGACACATTCTAAACTGCCTCACCCACCACTCCCCATTCCAAACCACGCCACCTTCCTCCTGTTTGCCTTGGATGCCTGTGCTGGTCAAATAAGTGTGAACATTCATTTCTTTGCTCTAATACAGAGGTAGCCAGCACGAGAGAACATCCCCAACTCCTTCCAGTACTGCTTCTTCTCATTGAGTCTGGTCTACGCATCATTTCCATAAAACACCCAGGCTTATCAGTGTTCCTGGCTGCAGGGCAGAGAGCAGACTGCAAATTACAAAATCTCGTTAGGAGTCCAGTGCTGCAGGAACACGGTGACTTAGAATCTAGGGCAGTGCTCAGTGAAGGGTCAATCTCCAACTAAGATGCAAGAGCCAGATGCCTTTGTGGGCAGGCAGTAGCCCCGAAGACTTTTCCAAGGGAGGGGGAAGTACACATTCAAATGCCTACAAGGTCAGGGAGGAAAAGGCAACTGTGTGTGGAGCAAGAGGGAGCGGTGGGGACTGGAGCAACTCTGGGAGTGTATTTTCTAGCTGCAGAGGACAGCTGGCACTCAGATGCCATCAGCTGCTGCAGGGCCAGATATGCTTTTTGGAAAAACAAATCACAAAAACTGGACATGTACATGAAATCTCTGTATTTTCAAATGTCATCAATCACTCAGTGGTTTCGTTTGTTTCCATGAATACTTGGACGCAGATCAAACAAAACAAACTTGGTGGACACGACCTGTAAGCCTTGCAACAGGAATGTCCGGTGAGTTCACAGGGGTCCAGACTGCTGAATATGAGACGATGACCCTGGAGTAGATGCCTTTTGGGGTATCTGCCCATCTAACAACAAGCCTCCTCTGAAAACCACCCATGCAGAGGTGGGACATGGCAGATAGCCCTGGAATCCCAGGCTCTCATGTGATTGGATCAGAGGCTGTCCTCTCACCCTAAATGGACCAATCAGTTCAAGTCTCTCTTCTGGAAAACTGGAATTGAAGCTGTGCAAGCAGCACAGAATATTGGTCTCCTAAACTGCAGTGATAGGAAAGTAGAGGCTGAGGCTGCCACTGTGGGCGCAGTTGTTCATTTCCACCTTGGACAGGGGTGGAGGATGAAGAAGGAGGCAACAGATAAATATGACTCGCGTGGTGGAGCAACTGCTGTCTATGTGCACCACGATGAATTAAGGCCTTTCTCATACCAAACACTACCAATTGACACGTCCTAAATGTAAGTGCTAAGCCTCATTAAACTCTTAGAAGAAATTATAGGAGAAAAGTTTTGTGACCTTGAGTTAGGCAAAGATTTCTTAGATCCAGCCCAATCAAGGAAAACTGCTTCAAAGGCACTAAGAAGGAAGGGAAAAGCTACAGAATGGGACAAAATGTTTGTATTTCACATATTTGAACGAGACATGATATATCCAGAATGTAGAAAGGATTCTTCAAACTCGGTAAGAAGATGAATAACCCTAATTTTAAAATAGATAAAGGATTAGAAAAGACATTTCAACAAAGAAGATACAGGAATGGCTCAAAAGTCCACGAAAAGATGGGCAACATTAATAGACACCAGCGAAATGAAAATCAAATCCACTCACACCTGCTAGAATGATTATAATTTTAAAACACAGACAATAAAAAGTGTTGAAAAGGATATGGAGAATTAGAATCCACACATCCTGCTGGTAAGACTGTAAAATGGTGCAGCCTCTGTGGAAAAGTTTGCAATTAAACAAGGTTACCACATGACGCACTGATGCCTACCCAAGAGGCTGGAAAACACAAGTCCACCCCAAAATTTGTATATATGAATTCACAGCATCATGCACACTGGCCCCAAAGTGAAAACAACAGAAATGTACATCAACTTGTGTGTAACCAAAAAATAGGATATAATCGTGCAACAGAAGATTATTTTTCAGTAAAAGGAACAAAGTCCAGATGTATGCTATAATAGTGATCAGCTGCAAGCACATCGACACTAAATGAAGGAAGCCGGACAGCAAAGTTAACACATTGCATGATTCCACATACATGAAAAGTCTAGAACAGGAAAGGCCATAGAGTCACAAAGGAGATTAGTGGTTGCCTGGGGATTGTGGGAGGAATGACAATGTTCTAAAATTGGATTCTGATGACCAGTGGGCAATTCTGTAAACTTACTAGCAATAACTGAATTGCAAGAGTCACTTAAAATGGTGCGTTTCATGATTCTTCAGTCACGGTGTTTTGGAAACAAAATTCAGTGGCCCCAGGAAGAATCTGCCTGTGTTTCCAGATTTCTCTGTTTTTAACAATTATTTAGGTATGCTAAAATTGCTTCCCAATATATCCACCAGGTACTGATATTTTGAAAAGAAAATAAAAAAGTGCCCTAAAGAGTCACTAAAATTGGGTCACAAATTTAACTGAGTTTCCCAGGAGTCAGAACAAAGAGGGAAACAGGTTCAGTTACAAGCTCCTAGTGTCATTTGAGTGAAGTCAAACTCAGGACTTAGCAGAAGGCTGCTTCAGCCAGGACAAGTTTTAGATCAAATGTATCTCACAGTTTCCTGTACAGGAGGCACGGTGAGATCTTCACATCCCTTCCGGCTTGACCATCAGGAGCGGAAGCATGGACGTAACTTGGCTACATCACGGCTTTCCTCTTGTGCCTCTGTGACCATCTCTTTTTTTAATTTGACTTGAGATTTGTAAGGTTTGTCTGCTCTTCCCAACCCCGACTCCTGCTGTGACCGGCTGGCATTTTTTGAATGTGGCACAGGAAAGAGAAGCAGAAGAGTAATTATCACTAACTGGCAACCAAAAGAAATATAAAAGTTCAGCTCCATTATGTTTTATTCTCTGGCCCTGAGAAACAACGAAGGAAAAGAAAACTAGTATTTCTGACTTTGTGCACACCGCCCTCAGGCCAGGCCATTTCCAGCATGTCACCTCACTGAATCCTCCGGGGCTGCTGACCTCACAATAAAGGAATTACTTTTGTCCCCATTTTAAAGGCTTGGAAGCAGAGGCTTCTGGAGGTTTGGGGGTTTGGTGTCCTGGAATAAGATCCAAGGGTGGTTGAAGAGCAGGTTTCATTTATTTATGTTTATTTTTAAGTATTCAAGATGTTTATTAACAGGGACTTGTTGTTTGTTGGCTTTCTTAAAAAAAATAAAGTTGCAAACTTTGATCACATATTTAAAATGAGGTTCTTAAAAGTCTCCACTTGACCAGCTATGAAGCAATTTTAAAAAAACCTTTAAAGGTGTAGTGAGAAAAAGCACACTTTTTAAAAGAAAAAAAAGAACACGTGTGTCATTATCAAAGAGAGACGTCTCTTTGGCTTACGGGGTCCACGGGCAAAAAGCAAGTTGGTGAGGTTTCATCTAAAGACCCAAGTGACACCCATCTTTGAATGAGTTTCCTCTGAATGAGCTTCAATATGCTCCCCTGCCCTCCCTCACCCTCCTTTTCACCATGGCGAGAAAGAGGGATGTCAACAAAAACTTCCAATAGAGATTTCAGTCACAAACACAAGCACCCGTGGACATCGGATGAGGACACAGGGACACACGCGGACCCGGCGCACATGCACACACACCTGTCATCGCAGGACACAGTGAGGAATGCTTTCTTCTTGTTCCAGACCCCTGGAGATTAAGCACTGAGAAAGTTAGCCAAAGATAACTTTCAAAGACCAAAGTTATCCAGGCTATTCTCTTCTTGAGAAAAAAAAATATATACTGTTCATGATATTGAAGCAGCTAAAA
Source organism: Scalopus aquaticus (assembly GCA_004024925.1). NCBI lineage: Eukaryota > Metazoa > Chordata > Mammalia > Eulipotyphla > Talpidae > Scalopus > Scalopus aquaticus. Next base: position 41,264 of record PVIJ01011769.1, read on the forward strand.
GAGCCAGAGAAAGGGAAAGGAGGGACAGATGGGATGTTCCTAAGAGGGAGCTCCTAGGTAATTGGGAGTTAAATTTCTCTGTCTCCTTCAGTCAAGTGCCCTGGTACTTATCTGACCTGGGGGTTAGGCCAGTCGCACACCCTGGCTCCATGGTGTCACCTGTTAGTCAGGTCGTCCCGCTGGTTCTGGAGCCAGGCTTATCTGTAAACAGGGGGTATGCATGGGGAGACAGGTAAGTGTGCATCAGTCTGGTGGCTAGTTTCATTCGCTATTCATTCCTTCCTTCCTTCCTTCCTTCCTTCCTTCCTTCCTTCCTTCATTCATTCATTCATTCACTCACTCACTCACTCAGCCAGTGAGCCAGCCAGCCAGCCAGCCAGCCATCTCTCTTTTCACTCATTCTGTCTTCCTTCCATCTACTCACAAACATTCACCCAAAAAATCTTCATTGAGAAGTCAGGTACAGATGTGATAATAAGTAAGGGACAGACACAACCCCTACCCTCATGAAGCTTACAGTTTATACCACAGGTTCTCATCTCTGACAGGGGATATTGTCAAACGTACTGAAACTTTGGCTTCCAGGAAGATGGAGTAGAGGTACTTTCCCCTATCCTGCTAAATACGATTTAAAACCATAGATATTTGATTTAAAACAAATGTGACTTTGAAAGGTGGAGAGGTAAAGGCAGACTAGCCAGGCAGCCAGACCCAAAGAATGATACTGTGACGAGTGTCTGGGTTTTCATTCAGTCACACGTATCTGAGATTTTGAGCTAAAGAAGTCAGCAACTCAGAAACACTTATGGGCACAGACAAAACCCTGCTGGGTCTAACCAAACGACCAGGAAAGGGACGTTCCATACCAGCATAGTCATTTCCACACTAGCAAAATGGAAAACTTTTAGACAATAACTAACTGCTCCACTGAAGCCAACCACCACAGAAAACACTAGAGCCTTGTTCCTATCTAGTCAGCAGAGACTGAGTAGGGAGCTAAGACTGTTACCCCATCAGGCTATAAGGTGACCTAGCCCCCTGCTGGGTGATGCCTAGTAGGGAGCTGGGACTTTCCTCCTCATCGGGTGGAGACAGTAAGAAAGCACACCTACCTCTCCTAGCCTGGGAGCTACCCCTGCAGGCCTGCAGTAATGAAGACCCCTATCACTTTATGTGTCACAGAAACTAAGCAGGAAACCCAGACTGATATGCCCACCTAGGAGTAACAAGATACCCAGCCCATGCTTTGCTTCTCCTCCTGGACAGTGTCACACAAAACCAGATAAAATAGAAGACTTAAATGTGACCAGAGTCTCCTAACACACACTTAAAATGTCTATATTCATGTCTACATTCAATTCCCATCTCAAGGCATGGGAAGATTTCATAGGGAATTTTTAAAAAGTAATCAATAGATGCAAATGCCAAGATGACGAAATGTTAGGGAAATCCAGCAAGTATTTGAAAGTAGCCGTCATCAGAGGCTTCATTGTGCAAACTGAACATGCTTGAAACAAATGGAAAATAGAAAGTCTTAGTTAAGAAACAGAGAATGAAACAAAGTAAATGGAAATCTTAGAACTCAAAAATTTATGACTGAACTAAAATACCAAAGATGGGCTCAACAGTATGATGGAGGGAATGAAAGAATCAATCAGTGAACTGGAACACATAATAATAGAAATGATGCAGTCTCAACAACAGAGAGAAAATAGACTGAAAAAGCACACGTACTGATCTCCCAGAGACTTAGGGGACTATAATGAAAGAGCTAACGTCCATGTAGTCAGAGCCCTGGAAGGTGACGGGGATAAAGAAGTAACGGTGGCTAAAGACTTCCTCCATTTTGCAAGAGACATAACCTTACAGAATCAAGAAACTGGGTGGAACTTACACTGGATAAACCTTTCAAAACACCCACACCAAGATACATCATAGTTAAATTTCTGAAAACTAAAGACAAAAAAGTTTTGAAAGCAGGCAGAGAATAACACCTTACCAGAATGAGAAGGCTGACAGATTTCTCATCAGAAACCATCGGGATGAAAGGAAGTGACACGGTATTTTTCAGATGCTGAAAGAAAAAACTGTCAGTCCAGATCTTGTACTCAGTGAAAATATTCTTAAGGAATGAAGGGAAATAAGAATAGGCTCAAGTGAAGGACTCATACAGGACTTGTATGATAAAAACTACAGAATGCTGACAAAGAACCAAAAGATTTAAATAAATGAAGAGATAGTGTTTTCATGGATTAGAAGACTCGGCGTAGAAAATATATCACTTCTCAAATCATTATTTAAATTTAATGCAATTCCCATCCAAATCTCACACAGGTGTGTATCAGGTGTAGACAAAGCTATTCTAAAATTTATTTGGAAAGACAAAGGAAAAAAAGCAAATAAAATCATTTTGAAAAAGAAGAACAAACTAAGAGAAATCAAAATTGATAGGACCACATTTTTGTTGACTATTATCTACTTCTGGGAATACCCTAGAGTCTTCTTGGAACAAAATGATAAGGATGAAAATGGAGAAAGGGAGAATGGAAAGACTGATAAGAAAGTTGGGAAGAAAAAAGAAAGGTAGGATATTGTTGAACTTCTATTCATCCTACAAAACCCACCCTAAATGTGCCTTCTTCTTTGAAGCTTTCCTGTACCCTTTAGTCACATCTAAGCATTTCTTCCTCTGGGTTCCCACAATATTGTTTCTGTATCTCTACTGACACATTTAACATTTTTTTCTACTGAATTAAACAAACAAAGAAAGAATGAATGAATTCAGATGTTGGTCACTTAGATGCTGACCTGCACAAAAGCAGAAGCAATATGATATTCACCCATAATTCGAGGACCTAGCTCAGTGGCTCTCAACTTTGGCTGCACATTGGAGTCATGAAAAGAACATTACCAAACATGAATCCTCCCCCCCATCCCCCCAGGACGTGATCCTGACATAACTGTTGTGAAGTGAGCTCTGGATCTCATGATTCTTGAAAGCTTTCCAGATGCAGCCAAAATAATGAACCACCATCCTAACTCAGAGGTGAGTGATGGAAGCAGCTCAGTAAATGATGAATGGATGAATCCTGCACTTAACCACGTCATAGCTCTGACCTGACATGACCATCTCCAGGGTTTCATTTTATGCTAACTCATTAATATATTCAGGAACTATTAATTAAGCCATAATGTGGTACCAGGTGTTAAATGAGGCCAAATTGCTAGTGATAGAAACACGAGTGAATGTCCTTTGTTACACTGTGTGTTAGAGAAGCTGGGGCTGCATCCTGCTTCATTCAAGAACTTTCTGTCCTACTGGGTAAATGGCCATTCCCACCGGCAATCAATCCCTAGTGACTGACAGCAAACCTTGCCTCTTTCTGCTTCCTCCAGCAAATGCAAGGACAGACAGACTCTATTTACTGCCAGAAAGAAAGTCCCTGCAGGGTGTGTGTGTGAGTCAAGAGACCAAAAAAGAAAGTGGTCCCACAGAGACCCCCTAAGCCCTGCAGCAGTGAAAGAGAGTTTCTTGGTGGCAGACCAAAGTCCTGTGCACCTCAAGTAACCTCCACTCTGGGTGTGTATTTACACAAAGAACATCAAAGGCCTTAGGATGTGACTGAGACCTTGATTACCCCACCAGCAGGGGGAATTTGCTGCCTGCTGCTGCCGCCTTGCACTCAGGGCTGGGGTTAAGCTTACACTGCACAGTGCTAAGGGACAGATAATGGGCCTGGACACTGCTGCTCCACGAGGACGTCCACATGGCGCCTCTCGGGTATCTCAACAGCTTCTCATGGGGCACCTTGATCCAGGTCCTGGTCCCTTCAACTCATTCCACTCAGAGAAACCAGAGCGTCTTCCTAAAACTACAAATCCCATCACCTCTTTCCCCTACTGGGAGCTCTTTAACGGCTTCATATGACTGCCAGCATGTAAAGCAGGCACAGGATGAACCCCTATGTATAATATGAGTGGAACCCAAATAAACCTGGCCACCTTGTGTCCAGTCTAGCCAAGTACTACATCGGAAGAAATCCAGGTCCAGCATCGTAAGAAAAAAGGATGGGAAATAACTTAAACTTTTGCTGAAGACTCTTAAAGTGGGCAAAAACAAACACATTCTGAAGAACCTCTTCTCCCATCTCCCACAGTACCCCTTCCTTTGTCAGCTGCTCACCTCACATCTCCCTTCACCCCTCTCAAAAACTTCGACTGCAGTGGCACCTGGTTTAGTCCTTTCTTTCTCTTACTCACTTGTCAACCTTCCAGACCTGTTGAAGAGCCCTGAGCATCTCATCACACATCACTTAGCTTCCCAATGCCTTCTCTTCATTAAGTGAATCAATACAACAAAGACCCAAGAGACAAGCATTCAAAACCATGGAACCAGGCAGTGGTGAGTCAAATCTTAGCACCTTTGACCCATCACACAACGTGGCCGTGACTTACTGGGCAGGCTCTCCTTGTGACTCTCCACTTTCCCCCAGCGAGCCTGGCTCCTACACCTTCGCAAACGCTGCTTTCTCTGCCAGGGATGCCTCTTCCCTTCTTCCCGCTGCCAAGATATTCAATTAATTCTTCACATCCAGCACTCCTTTAAGGCTTTTCGCAATTCCACCAGACAGGGTTAATTTGTTTCCTTCTCCAGGGTTTTTCTGAACTTTGTACAGATCTCTATTATACCTCTTGTCAAGCTGGGTTGCAATTGCTTAATTACCAATCAGACTCTTTCATGAGACGGTAGGTGCCAAATTTAAGTCTGAGTCATCCGTGTCCTCAGTTCCAAGAACCAGGAAGACGCTCAATGGAAGTGAGTGAATGCTCCAGAAATAAGCTCCGGCTCTGAGAGCTGCAGGAAGGCATTCCCGGTGCTTTCCTTCCTGCTCAGCAGGTGGGGACACCTGGGAGAGCATTCCATGGTGGAGCGCTCACCTGGTCGGCTGCATCCCCACCTCCCTGCTCAGGCCTCCAAAGGGTGGTGTACCCCTCCTGTGACTCTAGCCAGGCCTGGTTCTCGCCTTGTGAAAAATAAAAGGAGTTACATGCACCTCAGCAGTTACGCAAGAAAGTGAAATAAAGGTGTCCAGACCTGGCAGGAAAAAGTAGAGCTCTAATTCAGATGACTCTGTATGTAGATAATCCAGAGCAATCTACAAGAAAATCCCGAGAGCTAATGAATGAGTTTAGGGGCACTAGGTCCTCGGTTTGGTATCAGAGGGCCCCCTCGTCCCCCCCCCATTGCCTGGACCCATCTTTCCCAGCACACTCGACATTCTAAAGCTCTGAACTGCAGCAGATGGAGTGTCCTGCCCAGCACTGTCCACTCTCCCCCCGCTGCCCTGCGCTGGACAGTACCTGGCCTGGCTGGCTTCTCTCCCTCTTGCCTCACCTCTAAACTCTAGAAATAAGAGCTGTGTTTGTCGAGGGTAAGAGCTGGACGTATGCCATCTCATTTAGCCACCTCCCAAGTAGGAACTATTATCCTCACCCACATTTTTGAGGGGAGATGTACTCCATCCTTTGCCCACACTCACAAGGTTCCAGAGTCCAGCTAGGCTGCTGGCTGCCAATATTCAAAACCCTCACAGAAAGCTGGAAGATATGAGAGGTCCAGTTCCAATGCCATCTCCCAGGCTAGATGTGTCTCCTGCCTCCCCGACGCAACCCAAACTCCACGGCTGGGACGTCATCAGTCCCTCATGGCGTTTAGAGACATGGCTGTGTTGTGGTCATTTATGTAGACCCCGTAGTCCTTCTGCTGGCCCCACTAGGGAAGAGGAGCTGAGTCCTGGTCAGCTCTTAATTAAGCCATACTATGGTACTGTGTAGCCGCATGTGTTAGCACTGTTCACACACAGTAGGGGCTTTGCTTAACCAGACTTTTCATCAGCCTTCAGAATCTCCTCCCAGGTTCTTTATAAAACCTAGTTTCAGTAAGATCCCCGATGACTCAGTTTAACTAGAAACCCCCCACCCCCTCCCACACACGATCCATCTGCTTGTCATCCTTATCTGACTGGCTCCACCCCCCGACCTCGGACCCCTGCCCCTGCCCACTGTCCCCAAAGCCCAGGGTGCTATCTGACCCCCGGCCTGCCCTCAGCAAGAATCCCCCTTCTCCCTGAGTTTCCTCTCAGTAATTTTCCACCCACGGCCCCACCCTGCTCCTTGGCTATGAATTCCCACTCGCCACGCTGTATTCCGAGTTGTGCTCCCTCCCGCCACACCCCTGTACTGACCACGAAGGTCCTGGGGAAGGGCTGCCTGACCACCTCCAGCAATGTCCTTGGCTAGTCTGTGCTTCAGCAGCACACACATCCAGGGCTCCGGCGAAGCTGGAAGGAGGAGCTGGAGGAGGCCCGTGCCAGGGAGAAGCACGTCCGCTCCCTTCTGCAGTCTCGGGAGAGACGCCTCGCTCACAGGCAGGGTGTGAGGCTGATCTGGCTGGAATACGCTGCGGGTGGGTGGAGGGCCGCCCTTCCTCGCTGGCAGCTCCTGGCTTCCCGGCGCCCCTCCAGACACACACACACAGCAAGGCGCAGGGAGCCGCCCAGCGAGAGGCGCCCACCCCCAGCACCAGACCTGCGCTCTACCTTTGCTGGCCGAGCATCTGGCCCATAGTAGGTGCTCAGGAAACATCTGCCGGTGTATCTGCTGTGTGACTTTAAACGCTTCTCTCTACTTCCCTGGACCGCCTCTATCAATCAAGGGGGTCACGCTCCATCAGTAGTTTTCAGATTTGCCCTCCTCACTTGCCTCGGTGACGCAACTACTGACCCATGTAAAAATCTGTATCAACAGATGAAAGCCGACTGCATTGGGTGGGAGCAGGAATGGGGGATCCAGAGCCTCACCTGCGTCGCTCCTGCTTTCTCTCTTGGTCTCAGCATCCCCAGATCCTCAGGGCAGAGTTTCATAAACTCAAGCTACAAAAACCCTAACGGGCCCATCGCCCAAAAACCCAGACTGCTCTTTAAGGAACATCTGTGTTTTTAGGAGAATGACTCCGAAAAAGCAAAATCCTTTCTGACACATCTGAACAACGTGCTCGAGTATCTAATGTGCTCGCAGCGTGGGGTGTGGGGCGCCTGCCTTGGGAGGGGGAGGCTCTTTGAGGTAGAGCGTCGAAGCCACACTGGACAGTCCCCAGCTTGGACGCAGGCCCTTCCGGTCAGCCTGCCGTTTTCTTCCTAAATGGAAGCATCTGCTTCAGCCCTACTCTTCTCTCCCCACCTCCCACTTTCCAGAACTCCCTCCACTGGTAACAAGTAATTGCAACAGTGTCGTAAACTGGAAGGAAGGGGAACAAATGACTGAGTGACTGGCAAACAGCCTTAACTTTCGGTATTTTTGTTAAAATTTCATACAACACCGGAGACCTATAATCACAAGGGAATCACTGAATTTATGAAAACAATCACAGAGACCAGGAAATAGAAAATAATCAGTTTTCCCCGACAGTCGCCAGGAGAACCAGAGAAGTCACAGCCGTGCATCTGTAGCGTGTTCTTGGTGCCTCCCGGCCCTGCCCTGGCGGCGCCTCACCCCGACCCCATCCCCTGCCGCCTGCATCACTGTGCTCCCCCCGGTTCCTGAGTTTGGGGTTAGGTGTTCGGGAGAGGCGGCAGCTGACTGCTGGCACCTATGAGCACCCTGTACGATCGGAACAGCTGCCCGGCGCCTGGAGGAAAGGACCGCTGGACAATTCAGTGGAACTAGAGCTAACAAAGCGTGTCCACAGCAGCCCTGTGGACAACACCCAAGGTGGAGCTCCCACGTGCCCAGCGAAGGGCGAGTGGTCTGCTCCACGGGAGCACATCTAGCCTGGCGGGGGAAGGGGTCCTGTCAGTGCTCCACCACAGAGGCGCCTTGAAGACTCTGCGTGAAGTGAAATGCGCGGCCCCCAGGGGACAGCCGTGGTTCCACTCACCCTGCGGAGTTCCCACTCACAGGGGCAGAGTGCAGGAGGGGTGGCAGGGCTGGGAGCAGGAGGAGGGGTGGGGAAGATGGGACCTCTGGGTGGGGGGAGGCACAAGCGTGAGAGGGTATTAATGCCCGAACTGCACCCCTAAAGATGGTCCAAGTGGCAAATCTGGCGATGCGCCTTAGACCAGAGTAAAAGTCAACCCACCCGCCAGGCAAACCCCCTCCAGCATTGGAGGGGGCCTCACCTGAAAGGACTCGTTGAATAAGGGGGTCTTTCCAGGGGGTCTCCTGGGCATTCAGGGTCCAGTGAATGGGAGAGTCCAGTGGACACCAGCACAATGACCCAACTGCTATTCACTAATCAGATTTTCTCACCAACTCACCTCCCTGTGCGAGTGCTTCAGGGAGCAGTGACTCCAGTCACTGTCTGACTCGACTTCTTCTCCTGGCTCCTCAGGGATCTGGGCCTGCCAGGCATCTCCTTCATGATCCTGGGAAGAGCAGGGCCGTGAATGAAACCTGTCCCAAATGACTCTGATGGGTGATCCTCTGGAAGGTTCTTCTTATTACCCTCCCCAGCTTGTTCTTCAGTTCACAGAGCCTGGGAAAGGCAGCAGAGGGCAAGCAAGGTTTGCAGAAGCAGCCCCAGACCAGAGGGGTAAAAACAGCATTATTTTCCTGGCATAGTGCGACAGAAAGCAATTTTCTGTCTCTGTCGTGTGTCCGGGGCACATTTTCACCTGCCAGCGTGCTCGGGAAGCGGTGGCAACTCCACGCCTCCGCTTGCTGGCTGCTTCCTAGGGTGCCTGGAGACTTGAAAACTGTTGGGAGAACCACAAGCACAGACAGGCTGAGCCCTGGCACCACAGTTCCCAGCAAGCAGCCGGTTATTGCTCTTCAAAGGGGCGGGGCTCTCAGGAGCATCAGAAGGCACCGGCAGCCCCCGGAGCACTCTCCTAAGACCAACAGCAGGTCAGGGGCAGAAGTGAAGAGAGCAGCCAGGCCCCGCCAACAGGCCCGCCTCTTCACAGGGCCAACAACCAGCACTGAGAGCATTTATTTGGCACCAGTGGGGCTACTAATGGATTACTGCAGATCCTATTAATTGCTAGCACAGTGCTAGGAACTCAGTACTATTGTAATTTCTTTTCCAGATGAGGAAACAGGCTCAGAGAGGTTAAGTAACCTGCCAAAGGTCACACAAGAGGGAGAGCCTGGATTTTTATCTCTCCATATCCAACATCTCCTCCCTTCCTTTTTAAAATGCATGGGTATTTTTGCAAAATAAAATATAAACACAGGAAACCATACAAATCTAGTGTATGAATTGCATGATTATTATTATTTTTTATTTAAAAAAAATTGTGTAGAACAACTGGAGTGTAGGCCAGAGACAGTGTGGGGAGAAGAACAGGCAGATCTACTGAGAGACACTGCTGAGGGGAGCAGCGGGGAGACAGGAGAGGCCTGCTGCGCCCTGTGGCCGGGGATCGAACTCAGGTCGTAGGGGTGAGAGCACTGAGACTTACCTCCCAGGCCACCAGGGAGGCCCTGAATTACATGACGATAGAAGGCAAACCCCAGCCAGATCGAGAAAGTGAACTTGGCCCAGACCCAAGCAGCTCTGGACAGGTCCCAACCCTCACGGCGCCCACAGGTCACCACCTCCCCAACTTCCAAGGAGCTACTTCCTGGGTCTTTTAAACTTGTTTTATTACCCAAACGTGCATCCCTAGAACACTACGTTCTAGCTCCTTTGGAAATTTGGATGTCTTTTAAGTTCTTTTAGCCTATAGGTTCCCCATCCAACCCTCTACTTCCTTAGTCCGTCCACAGGAGGAACCTCGGGGTTGGCAGGATCCTCAGGCCTGCGCAGCCGCTCTGTCCTCCGTCCGTCCCGCAAGCAGCTGCTCCCAGGGACGGCCCAGACGCAGGTTCTCTCCCTCTGTGCCACTACCGGGGGGGGTGGGGTGTTGGCCTCTCCAGGAGCTGTTATAATGAGTGCCCACATCTAGTCCTGTGTTTCCTCAACCTTGTTATTGTGGTAAGACACACGTCACAGAGGGTTTGCGATCGTCACCGTTTTTCACCGCCCTGCTCAGTAGGTTACGTCGCACAACCAGCTCCAGAACTCTTTCATCCTGCAGATCCCAAACAACTCCCGATCTCCTCTTCCCCCAGTGCCGGGCGACTGCCGTCCCACTTTGTCTCTAGGAATTTGTCCACTCTAGGGAGCGCATACAAGCCAAGTCCTATAGGATTTGGCTTCTGGGACTGGCGTATTTCCCTCTGTCCCGTGTCCTCAAGGTTCACGCGGGTTGTCCTCAGGGACAGGCCACATCTGGTGGGCCCACTCGTCTGCCTGGGGGAGCCTTGTTTCCATCTTCGGCTACTGTGAGCCACACTGCCACGAACTACGGTGGACTGGAGTCTCTTTGAGACCCTGCTTTCATCCCAGGGTCTTAAGACTGTGAGACCAGATGGTAATTCTATACTTAATTTTTTGAAGGGCTGCCAAATGTTTTTCACAGAGGCTGCACAATTTTACATCCACCCTCTGTTCCCTCGTAAGGGCCTTCTCCACGTCTCACCACCTGGGGTGGTCAGAGACTTCAACGACGTACATTGGGACCAGAAAGGCAGGTGTTCTAAAACAGCCTTAAGCCAGAAACTACTCAAGTCCACACAACCGAAGGGTAGACAACGCGACTGACCTCCCACGGAGCCTTTTATGATGCTGTTTGATGAGATGAAAAGATGCCTCAGATACTTGCTTATTAAGAAAAAAAGGAGCCTACCGAAGAGATTATGGCGAATGAATGCTTTTTTCTTTAAAAGCATAACTATATATGCGTAGAAGTTCTCTGTTAATCTTACTAACCTTTAGTAAGACCAGCTGCTCAACTGGGTTAGCCGCTCCCCTGTTCCTTTGTGAAATACAGTGGCCTGACATCTGTGTCACACCGTCTGTCCAAGCTGGCAAGTGGTACAATGCAAGGGCCACCTGTGTTTCCTGATGTGTGTATTCCAGGTGTGGTTACTAAGTATGAATGAAGAAATATGGAGGCAAGCAGCCGAAAACTGAGTGCAGAAAGAATATTGTTTCTATGAGAACCAAGTTGGATGTTTGGGGAAGAGCCACTAAATGCATCAGATGAGGGGTGGATGAGACAGTTCTAAGAGTCTGGGACACCAGCTCTTTGAAGGGACTGGCCTCTCTCAGTTATTATTTTGGGGCATCAGCTCCTATCTCCTTTATTGCCCCGGATGGTGGCAGCTGTGTTCACAGTTCGGTTTCTCAACTACAGCACACTCATCTCCTGTGGAAAGAAACTCTTTTATTCTGTTGCAAACCCTCAGGTCAGCATATTATAGGTCTAGGCAGAGCTCATCCCTGCCATGGTAAATATGCAGCACTTGTCCTGTTCTCCCCACGTAAACCCCAGGCAGACATCACTAAACCACTGTCACACACTGTCCTGCTGAGTTCATGCTATGACCTTAGAAACTCTCGGTAGCCACAATAAGTCAACCAAGGTGACATCTGGCATTATCTGCTGTTTCCCTTAAGTTAAAGAACTTTTTTTAAAAATCAGAAAGTTTGGGCCTCCCCGGTGGCGCAGCGGTTGAGTGCTGCACTGTGGAGCTGTTGGCAGCAGCAACGCGAGTTCGACGCCCGGCTGGGGAGAATCCCACATGGCGCAGCAGACCTCTCCTGCCTGGCCCGCTGCTCCCCTCAGCAGTGTATTTCTGATCTGCCTGTTCTGCTACCCGCTCTGTCTCTGGTGAAACCTCTCGCCGCCCCACGCCTCTGGCCTGCACCCCAGCTTGTACGCATAAAAAAAAAA
>PVIJ01011770.1:0-53030 GCA_004024925.1 Scalopus aquaticus
GGGGTGATTTGAGGGCTAGTAAATTAGTTGGGAAAACTACTCATGCACAAAACAATCGCTAATATGTTCTCTAACTTTCTAACCACATTAAAAATGCTGGTATTTTAACCAATGGAAAAATTCCTGCCAAATCAGAACTAGGTATCAGGAGAGTTGAATTTGATCCCCAGTATCTCCCCTGCTTACACACTGGACATTTGATGAGAGAAAACCTCATTTCCTGTTCCCTCTGTTCCTAACGGAGTTACAGTCCCAGGCTTCCAAGAAGTGTTTGCATTTTGAAGTGTTAGCACAGAGAATGCTCTTCAGAGATTTCTGTAAAATTTGAGGAATGAGCGTTGTGTGCTAGACCCAGCGCTAGTTAGTGGGAGACACAAATATAAATAGAAAATGTCCTTGTGTTTTAGGTGTTCACTGTTCTATATACAGGGGATAACCAGACACTGTCCAGGGGCTAAGCCACAGGCATAGACAGGTTTCAATGGAATCAGAGAGGGAAGGATGGCTAGAAAGGATGGTTGAGCTGAAATGAACAGTTTTGCAAGAAAGACATTCTAGAGCTTTAGAAGACAAGGGTCACTTAAACAGACAATTGCTGTTTAAGAAGAAAAACTGCAAGAAAAACGAAAAACTTCTCTGGTACCGCTAGGGTAATTATCTGGCAATTGGTGGCAAAACTGATAATCCTGCAGCCACTTACTATAGATGATTAGGTCTAACCATTTGATTGCCTTCCCAGGGTCAGCCATTCAAGGGCTGATTTCAGATGTACTTAAGACCTACCCCAGAGAGCTTAGTGGAGGATGCCCCTGGCAAGTCTGGCTTATAAGAACAGCAGAAGGAAAAGGAAGAAATTGCTGGAGAGGAATGCAGGTGAGCAGACATGAGCTAAGGTCTACGGAGCCAACATCCTCTACCTGCTCCTGGCACTTTGACCACTTCGTGGGAAGAACTAGGCTCCTTCCATTAAAATTTTATGCCAGAAATGGCCCTAACCCACCTCCTCCTCTACTTTCCATTAACAATTATTCTTCATTTTAGCTAATCTTGCCATTGTCCCTACCCTCCATAAACAGATTACAGATGATTGTATTCCAGGGGATATCTGCACGGTATGTAAAGATTCTCAGAATAATGATTGCATTATTTTTAATTTTTTTAAATTTAAATTTATTATTTATTTTTGTGAAGATTTATTTTTATTTTTTAGTGCATACAAGAACTGGGGTGTAGGCCAGAGGTGTGTGTGTGTGGGGAGTTGTTGAGAGGATTGACCTGGGACAGAGTGGGGAGCAGAACAGGTGGATTTATTGAAATACACTGCTGAGGAGAGCAGTGGGCAAGGCAAGAGAGGTCTGCTGTGCCAATGTGGGTTAGCTCCCTGGCTGGGGACTGAACTCATGCCACAGTGGCTGGCAATAGCTTGATAGTGCTGAGACTTTAACCCCTGCTCCACCAGGGAGCCCCTACCTTATTTTTTAAAGTGGTAGGACCTTCTTAGTAAATTATCATTCACTTAGGAGGACAATATATGAACAGCTGTGATTAAACAACAGTAGCCTGAATATTTATTAGACAGTTGTAGTGTCCTATGCAGTCTGTAGGTGCCCACTCATTTAATCTTTACAACCATGTTATATGTGGTGATTTCTATAAGACAGGAATGATTTTTATCCTCTTTTTAGGGAAGAGGAAGCAGGGAATGAATGAAGTCTCAACCAGTGCCTGGTAAAGCTAGAGTCTGACCCTGCAGTTTTCCCTCAATATGGGGTCTTTATGTCACAGAAGGTCCTGCCCGAATGTTCCAGCTGGGACAGGGCTGGTGTGACAGAACCGAGCCTTCCTTTATCCATCTCTTTTCTCTTTCATCTGTGGTAGCAGGTGGAACTAAATTTCTCTCTCCTCTTTCCCCAACTCTGGAATTTGGATATTTTACCAGGTTTCTGTGTAATATGGTCTAGGAAATATTGCCTTGGTTTGTCTTCCAAATCCCTACCAGAACCTGTATTCTGTCACATTGACTCAATGGGGAGAGAGGGTTGTAGCCAGCTAAGTCTTCACACGTGGAAGAGGAAGCCAATCAGAACAAATGTTGCTGTAGGACTCCATCTATATGAAGCGGCGAGAATAGGCAAAGCTGTAGTGACAGACAGCAGATCCGTTGTGACTTAGGCTGGGAGGCTGGGAGAACAGGAGAATACTCGGTAACTATTACTGGAACAGATTTTCATTTTGGATAACCATTGCCTTGCACAATTGAATGTGAGGAATTGCATGTTCTGTGACATAGCTCAACAAAGCTGTTCAAAAGTGAACACAGAAAATACATGTAGGGCACCACTTTAGAAATTCATTCACGTGTTACTCCGCTCATTTAGCAACTTGTTCAGATCTGCTGAGGGCAGGGCATTCTGCTCCTCGTGGAGATCCAAGGAGAAATGAGCTTTTCATCCAGAACAATCACGATGCAACAGCCATGGCAGCCTAGCTCTCCAGTAGGGACATCTGCAAGAAGAGGGGAGGTACAGGGTGTTTTGGGAAGACCAGGAGAGACCTAGCAGAGTAGGTGGCATTGAACCCAAACCCAGATTTTAGCAGAGTCCAGCAGGAAAACTCCTAGGAAGCCAAGATGGGGGATGGTTTGGTCAAAATAGCAGCAGAGAAGCTTGGAGAAATAAGACAACAGGACTTGTTTGGGTAAAAGATCATGGGGGGAAGAATCAAGAAGAAGGGGACTAAAGGATAAATAGAAGCTAAATGACTTCATTTCTTGGGTCATTTGTTCATCCCTTTCTTTAGATAGCGTCACCATTGTGTCAGGCAGAGGTTAGGTCAGAAGCCTCAAACTTTATTGTTTTTTTTTTTAAAGATTTATTTATTTATGCACAGAAGAACTGGGATGTAGGCCAGAGGTATGGGGTGGTGAGAGGATTCATCCGAGACAGAGTGGGGACCAGAACAGGCGGATCTACTGAAATACACCGCTGAGGGGAGCAGTGGGCAAGGCAAGAGAGGTCTGCTGCGCCATGTGGGAAACTCCCTGGCTGGGATTGAACTCGTGCTGCATCGGCAGCAGACAGCTTCAGAGGCTGAGACTCAACCTGTTGTGCCACCAGGGAGGTCCCCTCAAAATTGGTTTTTAGAATTGCCCAAAAAGCTGACCAAAACTGATACTTAGAGCTCACCCAGAGATAACTGATCTGAGGTGCACTGGGTACCAGGATTTTCAAAGCTCCTCAGGGGATTCCAGTGGTAGCCAGTGATGAGAACCAGTAGGCTGGAGATGGTGGAGATGGGAATGAAAAGTTAAGGCAAAGGAGGTCTGGCACTTAAGAGTTAATAATCCACAAATGTTCTCTGTGAAGCTACCAGGCACCGGGGGAATAGCAGCGAATACAGGCAGGACTCTCAGCCCTCAGAAAGGTCCAGACTAGCAGAAGCAACAAAAAATAGGCAAGTAAGTGAACCAAGGGGGCTCTCATGACAACATGGGACAATGGCATGAAGGAAACAATGAATGTTAACAGACAGCCATGTAAGAGTGAGGACAGCTCCTTAGATGGTCCAGGCAGGGGAGGGCTCTTTGGGGCAGGTGACTTTAACCCAGGTTCTCAAAAACAGGCTTGGGAGATCCACGGAAACTCTGTGCCAGGCAGCAGGCAGGTGTGTGTGTGTGTGTGTGTGTGTGTGTGTGGTTAGGAACAGGCACATATTCAGACCACATTAGGAAAAATGAAGTTCATTGTATGGCTAAACTTGAATGCTCTTCTATACTTTGGGATTTTATTTCTCCTTGTATACTCCAAATCAAGACTGCCAAGTCATGTGCTAGCTCTTTTATAAGTATCTGCTGAGAACATTAGTAAAATCAGTAGAGAAGAAATTGGAATGGCTGATGAAAAGATGTTCTGGAGGGAATGGGAAGACAGAGATTCCATATCAAGAAGGAAGGGCCCCTCTGAGAACGGAGGGGAAAGTCTAGACTGGAGACAGGTTTCACGGTGCAGGGGTGGACCCAGAGTTCATCCTGATAGCGGCAGTAACTTTGTTGGGGGGTAAGGAGGTTCTTTGCTGAAGGAAAGTCAGTGGGAGTGAGCTCAGGCTCTGGAGATACGGGGAAAGTGAGCCTTTGTCATTGGAGAAGTGGGTGGCCAGGATGCTGTGAGGATGACAGGGGTGCCGGGCGCAGCCAAGCTTGCAGATGTGTGACTTTAGCAGTTGGCTACATCTTGGGGACAGTTTTGCAGATGGATTTAGTAGTGGTAGTGCAAGGAAATGGGAGGAGAGAAAGATCGATATGCAGGCTTAGATTGGGACATAAAGGAGGGGCAGAAAGATAACAAGTGGAAAGAACAAAGGACAAATCATAGTGAGTCAAAAGTCAGGAGTATGGTGGGAGGCACTGGAGGGAAAGGGTGTTCCTTGTTCCTCCTGGGAAGCTTTGCACACAGTAGAGCACTGTCCAGTGTGACAATAGCTACCTTTTATCCAGTGCAACAGTACGCCACAAGGAAGGCAGAGGGTTTCACCAATGCAATTTCATTTAATGCTCATGGCCTATACCATAACCACCATTTACTGATGAGAAAACTGAGGCTCAGCAGAGTTCCATATATTGCTTACATTTTTGTAGCTAGAAGAATAAGTTGCATCTATTTGATGAAGCTAATGCCATAACCACCAAGATGTATATATACACACATATATATGTGATATGATGTACATATCATATATGTTATTTTTTCTTGTTCTAGAACAACATAGGACTCCTGCATCCTTTTCTGGTGAGTTGACAACCCCGGGCTAGTTGTATTAACCCATTCAGCCCTGCAGGATGAAGTCCAAATTCCCTAGATTGACACCGGAGGCTGGGCCAAGTCCAAACCCACATCCTTCTGTGGAGATGTGCTTCTCACACCCCCTGAGCCCACTGCAGGAGGTGTTTTTATTTCCAAGAAGGCACTAGGACTCTGGTATGTGGTGTCTTCGGGGTCAGTGATGGGCTTCTCTCTCTCCCCCCGCTGCCTCCTTCCAAGCTGGTTCTAAATATGACCCCCTGCCCCCTGCCCCCTTCTCGCCACTGCAACAAGGAGCATGTGCCCAGAGTGGGATGACAGCCCTGCAGACCCCCAGCAGATCCTGCCTCTTCACATAGCGTCCTGGCCACTTGCTCAGGCCTCTTTCCACAAATCCCGCAGTCTCATCCCCTCCTCTTCAGCATTTTACCATCAGGAAAGATTTAGAAACAGGAGGGGAAAGGCACTGATCTGTTGATGGACTGTTGTAGAGCTTGGGGAACCCCTGACTTGTCCCCATATCTCAGGGTGGCAGACTGGATCCCACAGCAACCTTTAGCAACTTGAAAAGAGAAAAATTTAGACCCCACCCACCCATAGTCAATGCATTTAAAGTATCTGTGGATATCAACAAACAAAATAGCAATTATAGCAAAACAATTTCTAACACTCACTTTTATCATTAAAAAAATAAAAGTCATAGCTGCCACTGCTTTATATTACACATTATAATCAAACGTTATACTGTACATTTATGTGTTATAATTCATTTAGTGCCAGTGGGTTACCCAGCAGGGAAGTGGGTGATTTGGGGATGGAGACAGGAGGTGGATGGAAAAGTTCCAGATTTCACTTTCTGGTTAGAGGATTGGGCAAATACCTCATTTTTCCTGGAGTTTTTGTTTATGTGTAAAATGGCAGTAACAGGCTGGCCTCCTTAAGCATAGGTTGGGAGGCCAAATAACAGCATGATTGTGCAAAGCTCTTTGTAAAGTAGATGCTGTAGGGGGGGCATGGTGATATTATCCCCCAGAGTTAGAGAAACTTATACTGTCTATGCCAGCCCAGGTTAACGTGGAAATGCTAATTCAGAGAAGGAGGCAATAACATAGCAGGACATTCTGCAGCCAGGCCTTTCAGAAACTGGGACAGAATCCTACAGAATGAAGAAGAGGTAAATCAAATGACACCGAGACTCTCCTTGCAAGATTACAGGATAAAAAATTAACTTGGCACGGTTGGGGGTGGCGATGTGGCCGGCAGCCCGGATGCCGCTCTCCAGCCTCTGGACACTTTCCTTCCCCAAGCCATTTTAGTCAAAGGTCATGTGTGAGTCTTGTCAAAGGCCAGCCTCCAATGGAATCATTGTCCCCCGGGGCAGCGGCCCCCTGACTACATCTGCATTGGAGAAATCCCAAGAGCAAACGGCCCAGTGCAAACAAGAGCCGCCCCGGGG
This sequence comes from Scalopus aquaticus, assembly GCA_004024925.1. Lineage (NCBI taxonomy): Eukaryota > Metazoa > Chordata > Mammalia > Eulipotyphla > Talpidae > Scalopus > Scalopus aquaticus. Next base: position 6,253 of record PVIJ01011770.1, read on the forward strand.
CCGCCGCGCCGGGGCAGAGCTCACAGGTCCGCGGACCCGCAGGCGAGCCGCGTCCGCAGCGCCGGCCCCAGAGCTCCCGCACGCCCGCAGAATGGCCCGCCGCCGCGATCGGGTACGGTAGGCGCCTCTCTCCTCCGGGCCTCCATTGCTGGTGCTCCCGGGGCCAAGCTGCTGTTCCGTCAGCAGAGAAGCCTCGCAAAGGGTCTCCAGCCCCCGCTGGGCTGCGTTCCCGGGCACTCAGCTGGAGCAACTTCCAGCGCGCAAGATGCAGTTTAAGTCATTTCGAGTTCTCATTGCCAGGGATTTTTTTTTTTTGCATATGTAAATATGTGTCTGGTTTCCGGTAAACGAGCGGGTAGAACTTGCAAAGAGGGGCCGGGACGGGTCTCGGTTCACTACGGCTGGAGACCGGGTGCCCAGTGGGAGTCCCCTCGGGCACTGCGGGTCCGGGGCTCTGTGAGCTCTGCCCTGGGGCCGCGAGGCGTTTTGTTTATTACCTGTTGCACAAGAGCTTTGTGAGACGGGTGGGAATTTTTAAAGCCATCTGTTTCAGTATGTTCTCTGGGCTGCTGCACTGACTCCATCCCTCCTTCTCGGAGGTGGAGGGAGCCCCTTGCACGCGGCCGGGTCCCCCCGCGGGATCCACAAAGGACAAGATGTTAATTGGCGTGCGCAGATCCGGCACAGCTCGTCTCCCGAGCCCTTTGTACTTAACTGTATGCACTGACCTTTCAAATGGATCTCGCTCTTTGGGGCGAGAACTGAGGGACCTGAGATCTCGATTGATTCGAGGAGGGCCTTTTGATCTGGGTTTAGAAATCTCCCGGGGCAGACAGAGCAGGTGGGGAGGGTCGGAAGTGCCAATGGACACAGCCGTCAGGTGCGAAGGTAGATCAAGGGTTTCCGTGACTCCCTGCACTGCCATGCTCTAGTTTCATTTTAACAGGTTAAGCCCAGAGCCGCTTGCAAAGATACAGGCTCTGAAAACAAAGTCTCAGCAGGACGCAGAGGGAAGCGGTCTGGCATCTGTTTCTGTATTTCTCACACACCGAGTGCCACAGGGGGAATAGGCTTTCCTCAGTTCAGTTCACTAGTAGTTTGTTGGGTTTGTGCTCTCCCCCTCCAACTGCCATCTCTATTTCCCTCTCCTTTCCCCACCAGCTTTCTGGGAAAAGTGTCTTTCCCTATCTTTGTCTCCTCACAACTAGTGACTCCTTCACACCCAGCATCTGCCCTCGCGTCTGATCACCACCTTGATCAGGGCCTGGGAACACCTTGGTAGCTAAGCCCACAAGTGGGCCAACCTTCCCCCAGTGTTCTCTTTGTCATTCTGAACTCTTGGTGGTTCCTTTATTCTTTACCCCTCTGGGATTCTGTGATCCTGTACTTCCCAGTCTCTGGCCTTTCAAGTGACAATTTAATGCCTGCAAAGGGCTTGGCTTGGATCAGTGTTGGTTTGCCCCCGGCTCCTCCCTTTCGTAGCCCCCCCCCACATAGTCTCATCTACTTCGGTGCTTCAGCCATGACACGCAAACCTTGGCTGAGTCTGGTCGTTTCTGCCAAACACCAGCCCTTTGTCTAGAACATCTCCATGATGATGTCTCAGGGAACCCCTTAAAAGCAACCTGTTAAAAATGAATTTGTCTTCCCCCTCCCTCTCCCAGGCCTGTTCCTCCTCTTCTGCTCTCTACTGCTCACATGGCACCCCGCTTGCCCAAGCCAGAACCAAGCCTGAACCATGCTGGGGGATTTCCTCGCCTCCATTCATGACATGGAACGAGCTACGTAGTCCTGTCTACTCCACCTATTCCATGCACTCACCTGTGTCTCCCTCTGTCCTGCCACTGTTTTAGTTAATGTCAGCACCCCCCTCCCCCATATTTGATTCTGGTCTCAACTTCCATTAGTCCCATTTGGGGACAGTTCTGGTCACCCACACCTTGTCACCATACTGTATCAAGTGGTCCTTTTAAAATGCAATATGACTGTGAGATCTTCTTCATGGTCTTCAGTGGATTCCTGCCTTTTTCCTTTTAAATAATGAATAATGGGTTTGTAGAGGTTCTCCACAACTTGCCCTTTCCCTTCCTCTTCAGCCTCATCTCTTTCCCCCCCGTTCGCTCTTTCCCCCCGTTTAGCACATTTTAACACACACTTCATTGTGTGTGATTTAGGCATATCAAATTAGTCACTGAACTTGACTTTCCTCCTTGCCCTTCTCTTAGGCCAGTGTCTAACTTCCACTTTTCCTTAAAAATCATGTGAGAACCACTTTCTCTTGGAAATGACCCAGACCATCTGCTCCTCATCCATGGAGGTGATGCCCCCAGATTCTCTCAAGAGTTTTCTTTATTCCTTGTGTATGAACATTTGCCTTTCTTTATTGTAACGATCTATTTCTTTTTCTCCCTCCTCCCCCCACCCCACTGGTCTGTGAACTTCTCAAGGGCAGGGATTATCTCTTTTGGTCTTAGCTAGGTCCACATGGGATGTTCAATGAATTCTTGTCTGTGACTGTTACATTCAGACGTTGAATAAGATGGCAGAGATACACAACAAGCCTATCTGGAAGTGATCAACCGTAGCACAGCGTGGTGAGACTGAAGGATGATCAGCCATGATTATCAGGAAGAGCACAGTCTTCCACTCATTTAACAAAGAAAGGGGTTAGGGTTTTTTGTATTTGAAATAATCCCATGTCTCCAGATCTACTAACTACCTCTCTGGTCCACTTCTGAAGGAGTGGTTTTCTCTTAGTGTTCTAACCTTTCCCGAAGCTGGGAAAAGCTGTAGGAAAGGCCTATTACAATTTTGCTTTGGCTTGTAAAGACAAAGGACTCCTTTTCAGGCTTGAGTGTGGCATGGGAAGAGGATACTGAACAATGATAGGGGGACTTCTAAGAGACCTTTAGACAAGCTGGTGTTAAAGATACAAGCTGGTGTCTTTTGATAACTGAAAAGTTATCCAGGGTCTCAGAAGGAAGCAGTAGGTGAGGTCTCTCAGGGCTCCTTGTGGTGATGGAAGCTTTGAGAGACTAGAGATGAGAACATGTCGCTTTGGTTTTCTAAAGGGAGAAATGTATGCATCTGAAACTCTAGATAGAGAGGTGAGTGATGATTATTTTCTAAAGAAAAAAATTGAACTTCAAGTTGTTCTTGTTTGGAGCCATCATTTGAGATTCAGAGGTGCATTATTCTCCTGAGGGGGAAAAATGTATAATATACAACACATAGCACTTTTCACAAACTTTGAGGGGATTCAAATAAGTTTATCTTTGGACTCTCTTGGACTGTCAGGAACCTCAGTTTGAGAATCTCTATCAGTAGGATTACTTCATTCAAGAGATATTTGGGAGAGTAAGTGTTGATTAGAGGGAGTTAACCCAATACCAACTATGCATATTACCTCTTTTGAGAGGATTCTAGTGTAATGTGTGGTATTGACCGTGAACCTAGAGACACAGGACCTGGGTGCATAGTCCTGTTCTTCTACTTACTAGCTGTGTGACATTTTCTCTGAGTGATAGTTTTATTATATATTAAAAAAGTATGACAGGTGTTGGGAATTGTAACTAAAATAAAGTATATGAAAGCACCCAGAGCATGCTTATATTCAACTAACATCAATCAGTTTGAGAACCGATGATTAATTACTTTCAAGAATGCCCCGATCTTGTGATAGTTTTCTAGATTGGAAGACTGCTTATGGGCTGGATTAATGACTGGCTGAATGAACTTATTAAGGGATAACTGGTTAATAGATGAATTAACAGATGGTATATTTTGGTGGGCTCTGTATTCATTTCTGTTTAATTTAATATCATTGACATCCATGAAACAAACTATATCACATTTGCTAAGAGAAAATGCATAAAGATTAGGAGTCCAATGCTATCACTAAGTTATGGTATATTTTAACTTTATTTTGGGGAGGATTGTGCAGAGATAGACATAACATATTATACATAGATGCTAAGGTCAATTGCAAATTATTGGGTGTGTGTGAGGGAGAGGGGAAGCAATGACAGGTAGAGGGAGGGAGAGGAAAAGAGAAAATGGAAGAGAGGATAATGAGTAGAGACAGGAGAGGTGAGGAAAGGAGAGAAGAGGAGGAGGGAGAGACAAGATAAAGACAGAAGTCATGGCTTCATGTAGTTAAGGTTTAGGAGTATAAACTGATTGTAAAACCAATCATGAGATGTTAGGTTTTATTAAGAGAAGTATAGATTATAGAATGTGGAAGGTGATAGTCATTCAAGTTTGCATTGTGCAGACCACATTTAGAACAATTTGTACCTGGTTCCTATGCATTAATTGATTAGCATTTTCTGGCACATACGCTCTGTGCTGATTATTGTATTGGATGCTGATGACAGCTGAGAAAGACAGACCTGCTGTCATGGAATTCACAGTATAGTGAAAGTCCTAGATGAATAAGCAGGTGATTTTTAAATTAATTAATAAATTTATTTATATTTATTTATTCTTATTGTTTATATCTTTTACATTATTATGTATTCCCCATAGGTTACCCACCACCGATTCACCCGTGAACCGTCACCATAGTCCCTTTCGCTCTTTCCTCCCCTGTTTTGAACCCTTATCCTCCCCCTCTCTTCCTGAATGTCTCTCTCTTATTTGCTCCCCCTGTATTCCTAAGCAGGTGATTTTAATGTTATACTTGCTTTAAGAGGGAGAAAGCAAGTCCCTGTGGAACCACCAAAGAAGGGGTATTTAATACACACTTATTGAGACCCAGGTAGACATTTAGAGGCTGAATATGGGTTATCAAGGTGCAGTTGGTGGAGGGAAGACTGTTCCAAGCATAGGTGACAGTTCCTTCAATAGGTTCAGAACAAGATGCCTGTTCAAGGGGCTGGAAGAAGAGACAGAGGTGAGGGAATGAGAGGGATGAGAGCAGAGCCGTAGTGGGGCTAGAGCTTCTTGTTGTGGGGCTGCAGTTCACCCCAGGAGAAAACGTGCCACTGATGGGTGTCAGCAGGGCAGTGTCACGGTCAGTTTTGTGTTGTGGAAAGATCATTCTGGCAGCAATATGGGTAATGGGTTGGCCAATGAGAGAGAGAATCGCTTAGGCGGCGCAGTGGTGGCATAAATGAGAGAGGATGTTGGCACTAACCAAGATGGTGGCAGAAAGATGACAAGAGTGAAGCATTTTAAAAACGAATTAGGAGATAAAAAGCAAATAGTGACAAACTGTAGAAATGCTGTAGAAAAGATGACTGTAGAACATTTGATCTGCAAAGAAAAAGATCTGGAGAGCCATTTATCTGTCTTTACATCATTCACTCTCCTAGAAGAGAGATTAGCATTGTGCTTGTCTCTCTGAGATGGTAGCACTCTGGGCCAGAGGGGTGGGAGGTACAGGGAGATCAATGTCAGCTCAATACCATGACAAATTTTCTAATAGAGTTGTTCCAAGGCAATGCATTGTCACAGAGATATTTAAACAAAGACTTGTAGCTATTCTTGAGGCTGGAGAGTCAGGGATGGTGTCACGGTCAGATGGAGGGCACTGTCATTTCCTTTCTACCCCAAGATTCCAAGATTCCGTGTATGAAGTTCAAATATCTTAGCCCAGTGTTTAAGGTGCTCTATGACCCTGTCCTAGTGTTCCTGTGTGACGCTAGTACTTATCTGTTGTCTCCTAGAAGCTATTAAGAGCATTCACTTTCACTCTCAAAAGGTTCTTAGTTTGAACAGTGAATTTTCTAATCATCCACCCCCCTAACTTAACAATTCTGCCTCATCTCCTGGCAGCCTATTAGAGAACCTCTGAACTACTCATATTGAAGTAGTTGTTACTCTCAGCGCAGATCCAGCATTTTTCTAAATGTTTACTTATTCTGTTTCCTGTGTGAGGATTAGCCACTGCATATTCTGTGTACTTTGCTGAGAATATACATTTTCATCAAAGTCTAACATAAATCAAATGCTAAGTTCTTCAAGTTTTGTTATAATGCTATAGATTGCATTATAATGTTGAATGTGTAATTCTTTTAGCTATATTGATCTCCTCTCCCCTAAAAGTCTAGCACTAAGATCTGTGAAAAATACAGTATGTTATGTTATGAATGGTGCTATGTCTACGATAATAATCTTTCAGAAGAGAATGTATTTTACATGATACATGGATTTTGTAGAAAATATTTGGATAAGGAAAGAAGCAAGAAAGGACAAAAAATTGCCTACAATCGCACTACCTAGGGATAAGCATGTTAACAAATTGGTGAATAACACTCCTCTACTCCTATGTACACATGGTCTTAAAATGGGAAGTCACTGCATATGCTTCTATAACCTGCTTTTCACAGACAACATACCAAGAGTATTACCCCATACTATTATATATTTTTCAAAAACATGGTCATCAGTGGATACATTGTGTTCCATTCTGCATCTGTTCTTAACAAACTCTTCTGTGTGGGCATCAGACCAGTTCTACTTTGTTGATATTACAAAAATGCTACCATGCCCATTGATCCACTGTGTAGGGGACATTTACAATTTCTGCAATAATTAGACAGTTAGACTGAAAAAGAATATCGAGTTGCTAAGAAAGCAACTTTTTAGTACAAAAAGGCTAATTTTATGTTATATTAATTTATTATTTTAAGATTTTTAATTTATGCATGTGTATATACTTATTAATTCTGTAAATCAGTGGCGGCCTCTGATTTGAAAATGTGTCAGCAACTTGTAGGTTGATGCAGAAATGAGAAAAAAAAATTAAATATATTTCTTGACAAGGAATCTCAATTTAACAGCTAAAAACATGAATGTCTGTGAACTATAGCTCAGTGTGATAAATTTTTACTCTCAAGCTAGATATAAAGACAAATGGTGCTATGTTGGTTATAGGATAAAGATAACTCTTTGAGAAGAGGGATACTGTTTCATGTTTTGGTGTTTGGAAAAGGTTGTGGCCATAGCCTTAGACCCTGATGCTAAAGTAAACAATTCATTGTCCTGGACACTCAATAAGCTAGTAGGTCTCTGTTGTAGGGTGAAATGTTTTCATCTGAGAAGCTGGTCTTTGTTGGGAAATGCTGTGAATCAGTTCTGTAACTTTTGAACAAAATAAATAAAAGCTGTTGTTATGGGTTGAATTATATCCTCATCCTACTCCCAAATTCAATGTTGATGTCTTAATCCTTGGAATGCAACTTTATTTGACGATAAGGTCTGTATAGTTAGGATTTTTTAGGATGGCAGAATCAATAGTCAGGCTTCTCCGGAGAAATAGCACAAGATTGATGAGTCTGTCTGTCTGTCTATCTATTGAGATTTATTACAGGAATTGGCTCACTTGATTATAGAGTCAAAGAGGTCCTATGATTTCTGGTCTGTAAGTTGGAGAACAAGGAAAATTGGTGGTATAATTCAGTTTAAGTCCAACGAACGAGGGTGCAAATCCCAGGCCTGAGAACCTGGAGGGCTGCGGTTGGCGGACAGAAAAAGATGGATGTCTCACCTCCTTTGAAAAGAGCAACTTCACCATTCCCTTTTGTTCTATCAGGCCCTCCATGGATTGGAAGACCTAGCTCATTGGGGAGGACCATTTTTACTGGCTTGATTCCAATGTTAAACCAATGTAATGTCTAGTGGTATGTCCAGTAGACATACCAGAAATGTTATACCAGTTCTCTGAGCATCCCTTTGCTTCATAAAATTAACACAAAATTAACCATTCCAGGCTCTTTACAGAGACAATTAAAGTGAGTTCAGTAGGTAAGGCCTTCCTCCAATAGGCTACTGTCCTTCAAAGGGGGAAATTTAGACAGAGAGACTCACATGGGAGGAAGATGACCAGATAAGATGCACAGGGAGAAGAAGGCCCTCTAATAAAGTCAGAGAGGACTGGAGCAGACCCTTCCCTCACTGCTTGCAGAGTGAACCAGCCTTGACTTTGGACTTCTAAACTCTAGGGACTGGGACAACAAACTTCTGTTTTCTAAGCTGTCCAGTGTGACCCTTTGTTATGGCAACCCTAGCAAATGAACACAGCTTTCATGAAAGCATAACTCCCTTAACACGCTTGCAGCTACTGTCATTCAGTATAGTGTGATTTGGCTCTTCAGGCACCAGAGAATCTGCTCTGGTCATAGGAAGGACAGACAACAGTATGTGGCAATTTCAAAGCATTTTCATACCATAACTTTTTTCGGCCCTGACTGAAACGTAAGATAGGTATTTTTTTGTGCGTGTGTGTGTGTGTGTGTGTGTGTGTGTGTGTGTGTGTGTGTGAGTGAGATATCCATTTGATGAAATCCTGTTCCCCAACAAAGAAGAAAGAGCAAATGACAGGCACAACCTCATGTATGAATTTCAAAGCAGTTATACTGATCAACAGAATCTCGACACAAAAGATTACATACTATATGATTATATAAATAGTAAATATTGAAACTGATCTATATGAGTGAAAGCACATCAGTAGTGGTTGCCTGTGAATTTACATAGTATTACAAGCAACATTTTTTTAAAAGAGTGTAGAATTATACTATGGATGACGGATAAGTTCATTATCTTGATGTTAAGCTTTCACGGTTGCATTGTGCAGCAAGATTATCAACTTTGATATTGTAAAGGTCTGCAGTTTATATAACAGGGCATTGTACCTTAATAAAAGATAGGTATTCTTGTATCTCTGTGTTAAGGATGAGAAATGGAGAGGGTCTGAGAGACTAAGTGAATTATTCCAGGTTGCACTACTTAACAGTGGTAGAAGTCAAACTCAACGTGGGTCTTTTGACAGTGACTACAGTACTCTTTTAATTCAAGAATGATGTGTTTCTCCTTCATGGGCAGACCAAATACCATCTTCCTTCTTTAAAGTTGAAAAGCTGGATGGTGCTGTGCTAAACCATGTTTCCCACTTTTTCGTGAATGCTAGAATGATTTTATATTCCTCCTTGTTAGAAGACATCTGATGCTTGAAGGCACCTACTCGACCCCTGCCTTTGTTATCAAATATTTATTGTGAATCTTTGATTTAAGTGCCTGTGTTTATGTGCACAGAATATTTCTTCTCCCTTCAGAATTGTTATTTACTGACAAATTGGGCTTTCTCAGCACACAATTTGGTTACTGACAAAAGCAACTGCAAAACTTTGGACATGTTGGACACAATTGAGTTTTTCCATCATTAATACCGCTCAGATATTAATTCAACAGGGTGACTTGATGGATGCCGAACATTTCCAGGAAGCTGCTTGACTTTAATCAGGAGGAATAAATGCAAGATTATTGCACTTTTTCCTTCGGTGACCTAAGCTTGTTCTTGGCACCTGTGAGTGCAAAGAGCTGGTCGTCTCTTAGTGTTTCAGTGGCTTCTATCCAGGGGACTTATTAGTTTTGAACTTTGGGGATAATTCCATAAGAACGCAATTCTTTCCCTCCCTAAGAGAACAAAATATTGCTTGTGTTGTGTTATTCTTATTATGTGATCAAATCAGTGGTTCCCAAATTATGGAACCATAGAAAAGTCTATGGGGAGGGTAGTCAGATTTAGGAAAAGGCAAGCAAAGCAAAAACAGATGAGAGCAACAGGAGCGCCTCCCCCTTCCCCCTCCCCCCCCCCAGGATGCCCTGCAAATAATGGTGATTGCAAAGAAACACCAAATACATCGCCAACATTGGAAATGCTTATACACTATGGTCTCTTGCAACCCTACTTATATGGTATATTGGGGGTGGGGTATTGATAATTTTTCAACATTTCAAAAGTCTATGAAAGTTATATGTTTACCCAAGCAAGACTTCAGAGCTTCTTGACAATGTTATAGGTCAAGATCCTTGATCCTGATGAGCTTTGACTCAAGTTGAAAGTTTTAGTTCATCTAAGCTTTCAATTTGGTTGACCCATCTTGAAAGTATGGGTCATCTCATGCTGAAGCCATGATTATGCTATCATTTTTGATAGCATAGTATTCTAGGGATCATGCAAAGCACATTCATTATCTCATGTAATCCTCAAAATCAAGGTCACCAAACTATAGCCTGCAGAGCAAATTAGGTTGCCACCCATTTGGTGAGTGAAGTGTTATTGAAATACTTCCACCTCCTCTTGTCTCCCTAAACCCTGTGTTGCCTTCATGCCTCAGCAGCAAGCTGGGTAATTATTATAGGGATGTAACTATACAATGTGTATTATATGATCCCGTACAGAAAAAAAAATTGCCTATGCATGCTCAAAACCACCTTTGGAAAGAATCACTGTTATTCTCATTTTTAGACTGAAAACAGAAATAAAGAAGACTTGGAGAAGTTACCAAACTAGGCAAGGTTTCAAAGATCTTAGAACGCTGTTCTGAAAGTTGTTTGTCAACTACGTTTGTCCCAAGTGGGTGTAACAATGGGGAAAACAGATTTGTGATTTAGATTAAATACCGTGCTGCTCAATACCAGGCAGATAGGATGGTGTCATGGGCTTGCACTCTGGCTCTGGAGCTCCCAGCTCCATCGCTGCATTTTTCTGTAGCTCAGTGTCCCCCTCCTGTAAATTACAGATGAGCATAATTGTGATCTGTGTAATTGTTGCCGAGATCAGAGGAATGAGGTCTAGAAAGGAAATTAGAAGAGCACCTGAAATGTGGTCCACAAGGTGTTTATGGCTTCACTTGAAATACCTATTATTTACAAATAATGGTAGCTGAAAGAGTTTGGAGAGATTGGGAGCTGATGGTTGGCTGATTATCACCTCAACCAGGGAGTTGGAAGTACACAGTGGCCCCCTTGTCAGATCCCATAAGGGAAGATGCTTTTCCAGCTTCTTTTTACAGATATCTTTGGCTGGAGCAAGTCATCTAGTCCTTAGCTGACCACATTTGTCTTGGGAAGGCGTGTTGTGAGATGCTGCAGTACTCGCTGGACACTAAGCCCTTCATTACTGTTACTCCTGATATTTATAGTCTTATTAGCCACTCTCTGGCTCTGGTTAAAAATGTAGTCACTCTGCCAGAGAATGGCCTTCCTAAATAACAAGCTATTTTCTGCAGAAAAACCTCAATCTATAATTTGATTCTTAGGCGAAAACAAGAAAAGTTTGAAAAGACTAGAAAATTTTTACATCGTTTGTAAACAATTCGGTAACTAGTCCCGATAAGTAAGTAAAGATGCATCTTAAAGGCTTCTGTTGAAGCACAGTGATGTAAATATGTGTGCTCATCACCAGTAAGATTTTGCTACTTTCCCAGCATGTCTTGGGGTGCGTGGAATAGGACCAAGAAAGTGGCATTATTTTGCTATTTCTTTAATAAGTGGGGCTTAGTACTCTCCTAGGATCTAGAGAATTCTAGATTTCTCGAGAATTCTCTAGGCTGGGGAGGGAAGGAGCACAAGACCCAGAAGTGTGCTTCCATTTCACAGAGAGGAAAGCGGTAAGACAGTTGGTTGACCCCTTTTCTCCTCTGTCTCAACACGCCACACTCTGGTTTCAGTATTTCTTTCCTCTTTCTTAATTTGTTCAACCAACAATAATATTTTTTCAGTGTTATTTTAAAATTTATTATTTTTATTGATGAAGTACCATTGGTTTACATCTTTGTTTATAGTTTGACAATAGTGGATTTCTCCCATAGGTGTGGTCATCTTGCTCTCCCACCACCAAAGTGCCCATCGACCTCTGCCATAGTCCCCTCATCTTCTCATTTCTCCCCCCTTCCCTTCTAGTCCCTCTCCCCTTCTGGATGCCTCAGCTCTATGGTTTCTTTTTTTTTTTTTAAAGATTTATTTATTTATGCATACAAGCTGGGGTGTAAATTAGAGGTGTGAGGGGGTGAGAGGATTCACCAGAGACAGAGTGGAGAGAATAGGCAGACTGACTGAAATACACCGCTGAGGGGAGCAGCAGGCAAGACGGGAGAGCTCTGCTGCGCCGTGTGGGAAACTCTCTGGCCAGGTATTGAACTCGTGCTGCAGTGGCTCTGGATAGCTTCATAGTGCTGCGACTTAACTCATTGTGCCACCAAGGAGGCCCCTATGGTCAGTTTTCAAGGATTGGCTTTGAAGATTGTCTTTGTTTGACCCTTTGGTTGGTTCCTCTATATTACACATGTAAGTGACACCATGCTATTTTAATTTTTTCTTGTAGCTTATTTCACTTAGCCTAATTCCTTCTAGTTCCATCCATGTTGTTACAAATGACATGAATTTATCTTTTTTAATCACTGAGTAGTATTTCATTGTATATGTATAACATAACTTCTTGATCCACTCATCTGTTTTGGGGGCATTTATGTTGTTTCCATGTCTTGGCTATTGTTAATAGAGCTGCAGTAAACGTAAGAGTACAGGTTTCCATTATTTAGTGTTCTTTGGGTAGGTACCTCGGGGTGGAATTGCTAGGTCATGTGGCAGATCCATTTTTAGTCTTTTGAGAAACCTCGACACAGTTTTCCACAAGGATTGGACTACTCTACATTCCCACCAACAATGTAAGAGGATTCTGCTTTCTTCACAACCTCACTAGTACTTGAACAATAATATTTTTTAAGTTGAAATACCATTGCATTAAAAACACGATATAAGTTTCAGATGTTCATTGTTGAGAATCAACATGTATATAGACTACATTAAGTTCACTACTAAAAGTCCAATTCTGTCCTTGTCTATTGTCCCCCTTTTCCCCAATTACTCTTTATTCCCCCCTTTTAAAAAATATTTTTATTTATTTATACAAGAACTGGGGTGTAGGCCAGATTTGCGGGGGTGAGAGGATGCACCAGAGACAGAGTGTGGAGCAGAACAGATGGAACTACTGAAATACGCTGCTGAGGGGAGCAGTGAGTGATTCAGGAGAGGTCAAGCTCCCTGGCTGGGAGCTTGAATTTGTTTTCTTTACATGTTTCATATGAGTGAAATCATATGGTATTTGTCTTTCTCTACCCAATTTATTTCTTTTAGCATATTTCTTTTAGCATTTCTTTTAGCAAATTTCTTTTATTTCCTTTAGCAATTTATTTCTTTTAGCATATTTCTTTTATTTCTTTTAGCATATTTCATTTATTTCTTTAGCAATTTATTTCTTTTTCCCTCTAGGTCCATATCCTTGTTACAAATGGTAGGATTTCATCTTTTTTTTTTTTTTATAATTGAACAGTATCCTGTAGTATAGAAATACCACATTTTCTTTATCCATTCATCAATCAATGAGCTCTTAGGTTGTTTCCAGTTCTTGTTTATTGTTAGTAGTGCTGCAATAAACATGAGAGCATATCTATATATATTTTTGAATTAATGTTTTTGTATGTTTTGGGTCAATAACTGGAAGTGGGAGAACTAGAATTACTATTTTTAATTTTTTGAGAAATCTCCATCTGCTTTCCATAATTTTGAGAGCAAGTATAATTTCCCTCTGGTTGAGATTTAGTGGCTGCACCACTTTATATTCCCACAATGCATAAGGGTGTCCTCCAACACTTGTTATTTCTTGTCTTTCAGATAACAACTGTTCTCACAGGTGTGAGGTGCTGTGTCATTAACCAACATTAGTGGAATGTCCCTGTGTGTCAGGCACTGTGCTAGACTCTGCAGATGAAAGGGAAGGGGCATAGACTCCTCTTTAGTCTTGGGAAGCTGACAGTTCAGTGGGAGAGGCACACCTGCCAGGTACTAGTGTTGTGAGGTATAAAAAGATGGGGAAAGAGAGAAAACAAGGTGTGTGTGTGTGTGCATGCACACACACACATGCACAATGTACTCTGGGATGACCACTTTCTGAGCTAAAAACTGAAGACTTAATGAGAGCAGAGAAGTCCAACCAGTTACAGTTTCCAAACTCAACCTGCTAGTAAGTGTCAGTACTGAATTTTGAAAGCAAGTATAATTCCCAATTTAGGATGGCTTGACCCTGAGAACTATCTACTTGTCACTAAATCTTAACCAGAAGGGAGTTATACTTGCTCTCAAAATGTTTACATTTATCTGGGTTGTACTCTCACCAAACATCTTGGACAACAGTAAGAAGAAAAATCTATCGTTCACTCATACATGCATTCTGGTCAGTTCCTCTGGATCAGCCCTGGTGTGCATGTCAGTGTGAAGTGCAGCTGTGGGCACCAATACCAAAGAATGTTGAGAAAAGCATTGTTAGACTGGAGTTGCACTAATGCAGTAAGAGTCAGACATTCTTTAAACTCATCACAAAGCCCCCTTTTCTCCATAGGATTATAGCTCTCATTAAAATGCAGGGCATGAACATCCCACTTGTTTATTCCTTTCATTCCTAGACAAACACAAGTCTAATAAAGAAGCCATCAAGTCTGCCAGGTCATAATTCTGCTTGAGAATGCTGGTGCTTTGGGGAGGTTAGGCTGACGCTGGCAGGTTGCTGTTGCATCATGAGCTCTGAATGTCACTTATGCTCTGGAGGTTCAGTGTAATGTTGCCTGCAGCCTTAATCACACAGACAAGGGAGCCAGAGAAGGCCTGGAAATTAGCATAGGCAGCCATTTTTCTAGGGTATTTAGGTGTTTAGGGTATCTAGGGTATTCTATCTATGTGGGGATTGTGACTGGCTCAGATACAGTAAATCTAACACTTTCTGTGCCAGATGGTGCAGAACTTTCAGGAGATGATGGATATGCAGTCCTTACCCTTTAAGAAATTTCAGTTTAGGGGCCTCCCTGATGGCACAATGAGTTAAGTCGTAGCACTATGGAGCTCTCCAGAGCCACTACAACAGGAGTTCTATCCCCGGCCAGCGAGCTGACCCACATGGCGTAGCAGACCTCTCTTGTCTTGCCCACTGCTCCCCTCAGCAGTGTATTTCAGTCAGTCTGCCTGTTCTGCTCCCCACTCTGTCTCTGGTGAATCCTCACACCCAGCCCTCAACAGCTCTGGCCTTCACCCCAGCTTGTATGCACAAATGAATCAATCTTTAAAAAACTTGAAGTTTAGTAAGAAGAATGTGTGGCACAACAGCAGAAGAGGCTAGTATGGTGGAGGGATTAGGGACTTAAAACTATTCAGACTGAGTTTCAATCCTTTATCCACCACTTAACCTGTGCCTAACTGTTTTATCTACCATGCTATTAAGTAACTACCTTAATGGATGGTAACTGTTATAATCATTGTTGCTATACTTAAGGCCATTATTATCAGAACATGGCAAATTCCTGTTCTAGCAATGACTGGGTAACTGTTGGTAAATTATTCAGACTCTTCCTCTGTAGGAAGATTATCCTAAAGGCCTTATTTGTATCTTTCAAGAGCTAATAACTGCATTCTCTCATTATTCCCACTCTCCTGTTTTATTCATTGTTCTTATCACAAATTGATGTAGTTGTATATGTTCTGCCTTTGTTCCACTTAACAAAATGTAAGTTCCATGAACAGATAATTTTTGTTCTTCTGTGAATTGCTGGTGTCTTTTGTGCCTGGAACTTTGCTAGAATATCATAGGGTTGCAATAAAGTATTTGCTGCATAAAAGGGTGCATGAGAAGTGAATGAAAGCTAAATCATATGTTAAAGTGTTTAGCTAGGGAGAGGATCCCAGCACAAAGCAACCATTATGGGGCTTACCTAGTAGCCTTATTGTGATTGGGATACTCTGGGTGCTGGTGAAAGGAACCAGCACATTGAGCTTGCCCTGGTTCTGTCAGGTGCCATCTTTGTTCTTAGCACTGGCATCTCATCAGCTGCCTGTTCTTGGGTGAAACAACTGTATTGTTATCAAAATGCAAGTCCCATGAGATTAATTGCAAAAATCAGAATTTCTGAATTTTTATGAATTCTCAGGAAAAAGGAGAAACAGCTGCAGAAAGGGAAAGGAGACTGGGAAAAGGAGAAAACATCATCTTTGGCAAAATATTTTGTCACATGAGGCCATAGGCTGTAAGTCTGTAAGCATGGTTTGCCCAGATCCAGACCTCGAAGGCCTGCAGAGCCAGCCGCATGGTCAGATGACACAAAAGGAGTGTGCTGGCCCAAGCTAAGGCTGGTGCCAAGTGAGAAACTGGCCTTTACACAGTCTGTTCTGGTTCTGAACTGTTAAAGGCACTAGAGAAAACCCCTCAACTTCCCTCCAAATGTAAGACTGGGGAAGTTCTTTTAAAGTAATCAAACAAAATGTATCATCACATAGTGGACTACAGCAAAAAGTACAAAAAGCGAGACCATGATTAGGCAGATTCAAGTTTCAATGAACTTGTGTGATCGTAGGCAAATTACTTAAGACTTATGTGAGCCTCTGTCAAAAAAAGAAACCAAAATATACTTCAAAAGATGGTTGAGAGAATTCAGGGAGATTATTTCTGTATAGTGCCTGGCACATCCTAAGAACTCAACAGATGGCAGTTGTTGTTTGAACCATAAACATCATGTGGGTTATTTCATTTAATCCTCACAACCACCTATGAGGAAGATGCTACTGGGGATATTGTTCACATCGCGTGTATGAGGACATGAGGGTGTAGAAAGCTTTCCTAACTTGGTCAAGGCTGCAATCGAGTGAGCCTTGATTGACCCTAACCAA
The DNA here is from genome assembly GCA_004024925.1 of Scalopus aquaticus. NCBI lineage: Eukaryota > Metazoa > Chordata > Mammalia > Eulipotyphla > Talpidae > Scalopus > Scalopus aquaticus. The sequence continues at coordinate 22,750 of PVIJ01011770.1, forward strand.
GCCCGACAGCCCAGGGTTTTAGTAATTGACAAGTTGTATAACTTTTCTCATAAGAAAGTCAGAGGCTTAGTGGACAGCTAAGGTCCAGGACTTCTGCGTTCTCTTGCATAATACTCCAGTGGCAAGCTGAGGTTATTGGATTTCAACTTTGCAGTGACTCGCTGTTTACAAAGGATTATGAGAGACCTATAAGGCCGGGAAAGGAAATATAAGGTCAGCTTGTCTTAGGCCTGGTCTTCTAGATCAACCCAGATGTATACTGTTTCATCTCTTCATCAAATCATTTGGTGAAAGGTGTTAATTTATTCATTTGTTAGCCAAGGCAATTGTTTCCTTTTAATTGGCATAAATTAAATTGCACTTACTAATTACGTAGCCATCTATACCTATCTGTATCTGTATGTATATTTCCTTCAGGAAATGAAATAATATCAAAGTGTATGTAAAGATCTTCACCTTCCTTCTAATGAGAAAGGAAGCAAAGACATTACCTTTCCTTTGTAAACAAACAAACAAACCCAAAGTTAAATTCTTCATTAATTCAGTAGTTCTTTGCTAACACTGGCCAGCAAATTTTTACAAAAGTCACATTACTAAAATAAAATTAGTCATTTCCTATCAATTTGTATGTGCTCAACATGAATATGACAGTCAAATTCTAATTTTGGCTCTAGTTTTTTTTTGTAATTTGCAATAAACTGCTGTTTACATCACGAAATGCATGCTAGTAGTAATAGGCCTACGGTTAATACCTGTAAAAAATCAAGTCATAGACTACTTCTTAGATTTCTTCGCTTGTCTCTTGTACAGCATTTCAGGAGCATCTCTGGGGAGTGTCCAGCAGTAGTCAGCCAGCATTGCAGTGGACCATTTTCCCTGGTATCTTTGTTCCGTTGATGCGGTATCTTGATGAAAACGTTCACCATGCTCATCACTAATCATACCACAGTTTTCAGGGAAGAAATCCAGATGGGAATGAAGGAAGTGGATCTTTAGAGACATATTGCAGCCAAGTTTCTGATACTGCATCAGCATGTCTTCTACTCGTTCCTTGTAGTTTTCGGCCCTAACATTCCCAAGAAAGTTTGTAGACACTAGACAAAAAGCATTCCATGCCTGTTTCACATCACCCTGCAACAAGTTGTTGAACCAGCCATCTTTGAAGAGCCTTGAATCTGAGGACCCACAAAAACTCCCTCTTTAATCTTTGCTTCGCTGAGTTGAGGAAATTTTTCATGCAGGTATCAGAAAGCTGGCGAGGTCCTGTCCCTGGCTCTCACGAAATTCTTCATCAAATCTAGTTTGATGTGAAGGGGTGGTAGCAGGATTTGGTGAGCCTCGACCAGAGCTCGGTGCTGGATATTCTTCTCTCCAACTGCTATATTTTGTCTGTGAGTCCATTCCTTCTGCAAGTAGTGCAATTCACTTGCTCGGCTATCCCACTGACATAAGAAACACATGTATTTTGTATATCCCTGCTGCAGTCCCATTAAAAGGACAACTAGCTTCAAATCACCACAGGCGTGCCAGTTGTACTTGTTATACTCAATGGAATTCAGTAGCTGCTTTAAGTTATATGTCTCTTTCATGTGGACAGCATGCACTACTGGAATAGATGGAAGACGGTTTCCATTGTGCAAAAGCACAGCCTTAAGACTCAGTTTTGAAGACTCTAGAAATAGTCTCCATTCTTGTGGGTCATGAGTGATTGATTTCTAAGGCATTCATGAGGCCCTCAATATCGGAAGAGAAAAACAAAGTACTTTCCTTTCTGAAGAAAGGCTTCAACTGCTGGTGGTGCTTTCGATCTAAAGTAATTGTGGCATCTTCTTCTAGAAGATTCCATTGTTGGAGTCTTGATCCTAGCAATTCTGCCTTGTTCTTGGATAAGTCCAAATCATGAACCAGGTCATTTAGTTTTCCTGTGTTAGTCTGTGTGGGTCTGATGATGCACCACAGTGAAAATCTGGATCACTGCATGCTGATGGGACAGGAGAAGAACAGGTGGGCTCACCCTTGTCCTCATCAGATGAATCAAGAGAATCTTCTGCTGGAGGTTCTGGAATAGGAAGTCCCTCACCATGTGGAACTGGTCTCAGTGCAGACAGAATGTTTGGGTAGACTATTCTCAACTTCTTTTGCTTTGTTATTCCGCTGAAAAGAGGAGAAACCAGCAGAAGTAACAATCTTTTATGTAGTTGCTTGGCTCTCTCCACACCATGGGGACTGCAAATGGCATTGATAGTCTTTTGCCATTTAACCACTGTGAAAACTGTGTTGTACATGTAGCACAGCATATATGTGGAGCCCAAGGCTTGTCTTGGTCACTAACTTTGCATCCATAGTAAAGATGATAAGCCTTCTTCACTTGAGAAGTGGTACTTTTCTTCTGGTTGGCAAATGTCACTTCCCCACAAATAGAGCAGAAGTTGTCCATGCTGTTAATGCACTTTCAAGGCATTACTATTCTGTATTGTGCCTAAATGGATAAAATTATAACAGTTCTATGTAATAGTAGCTTCAACTGTCTTGCACAAAGTCTGAAATATTTTTAATGCTCAACCTTTCCGACAGGGCTTTATATAGTGTGCTGCTGACCTCAGCTTACTTCAGCAGCCACCTGGCAGTAGTATTGCATTGCATCAGAAAATGATGCAATTAACTTTGAATGATGTGTGCATGATGGTAATGCAATGCGATGCAATATTACATCATTCTAGGCTGAATTCTATTCATTATATTCATGTTCAGCACACCAAGGTACTACAGATTAGGGCCTTTTTAATTCGGTAACGATCTCAATGTTGACCAATGTAATCATTGTAGAAAAAGGATTAGCTCCCTGTATGAGTTTTGGGAAGGAAAATAATAGATGTCTCCATTTGGAAAGGATGTACATAACCAATCTTTATCTGAATTTAGAGACTTTTTTTGAAGATTTATTTATTTATGGATACAAGAGCTGGGGTGTAGGTCAGATATGGGGGTGAGACGACTCACCAGAGACAGAGTGGGGAGTAGAACAGGCAGATGTACTGAAATATACTGCTGAGGGGAGCAGTGGTCGAGACAGGAGAGGTCTGCTGCACCATGTGGGAAGCTCCCTGGCTGGGGATCAAACTTGTGCTGCAGTGGCTGGCAATCACTTCATAGTGCTGAGACTTAATCCCTTGCACCACTGGAGGCCCCTGAATTTAGAAACTTTAGAAGAAGTCTCGACCAACCTTGGTCAACCTTTCCTTGAATACTGACTGTGAGCTCACTTTATTTTCTTTTTACTTTTTTCTATTTTATTGAGATAACATTGGTTTGCAGCACTGTATGTGATTCAGAGTTATAAGATGACACCTCCTCAGCTGTATGTTACCATACCATCCACCCCAAGCCACCTGTAGTCCTCCTCCACAGTCCGTTGTGCCCCCTCCACACCCCGTATGTCAACCTCCCCCTCTCTCCTGGTAGCCTCAGTTCTATAGATTTCTAGGGTTTGTTATTGTTTTGGTTTTATCTGACCCTTTGTTTGCTTTCCCTATATTCCACGTATAAGTGAAACCATCCGGTATTTGTCTTTTTCTTTCTAACTTATTTTGCTTAGCAACACTGATTGCTAAAACTTCCTCTTATTAGGAGATGAAACATACTTCTCTGGAATTTCTAGTTTTACCTAAAGAAGCACACATTGCTCTTCAAATATTCAAGGAAGGCAACCATTTCCACCCACACCCACCATCACAGATCAGGCAGGTGATCCTGTGGTAGGTTTCTCAGCCACTGGCCATATGGAAAGCTCATTGACTCTCCATTCTCTAATCGCTGTCAGAGTGAGTCTTCTGAGACATAAATTGCATCACGTCACTGCCTGGCTCAGATCCCTCCAATATCTTCTCATCACTCCAAACATGAAACACAAAGGCTCCATTATGACCGGTGAAATTCTGCTTGAGTCAGCACCAATCGCTGCTTTGACATCCTCTGCCATTGCTCCCCCAGCTCTCACTCCACTCCAGCCATGCTGGCCTTCCTGAACACTCTGGGCTGCCTCTACCTCAGCACTACCCAATTGGTATTCCTTCCGAAGACACCTGATCCTTCCTTGTCTCCATCCAGATTTCTGTTCAAAGGTCAACTTTTCAGAGAGCTTCCTTGCCACCCAGTAGGAAATCGCTCCTCCTGCTATTCTCTGTTATCTTGTTCTGCTTTGTTTTGCTTATCACTTACAAGATCTGACATTTCATTTCTTCCTCCTCCAGAGTGTGGGACCCAAGGGGCAGAGGCTTTGTTCTATTCACTTTGCATCTCCTGATACATACACTCAGTAAATGTTTGGTAAATAACAAATGAAAGAGTGAGTTCATGAATGGGTTGAGTGCTGTGGACTTCTCATCTTGGTGATGTCTCCTTTAATAACATCTGGTTCAAAGTAACCTAAGCTGAGACAATCAGAGGTGAGCTCAACGCAGATAGATTCTGGGCACACCAGGCTCAGCTGAACTTTCCTGTAATTGGGCAATAGTCATTTCATAAGAAGTCTGATATAAAATGAGGTAGTTGAAATTATGTTCAAGCATGAGCTTTTACAGAACTTGCTGGTAACAAAACTTCCCAGGCTTCTTTTATAAGAATTATCACTTCTGATCTCTGCTAGTGTCACATATACATTTTTGTGTTCTCGTTCAAGAATTATTCCAGATAGATTGATCTGGTTTAAGCTCTGATTCAGTTCTTCATGATGCTTTTAAATTAAGCTGTGGTTCATGTCCCATGATCCATGATCCACAGAATATGACATCTAGCTCTGTCTGGGGTATTGAGTTCAAGAATCAGGAAGCTACTATCTCTGTTACCCATACCATCCTGATGATTAGGAAGCTGGAGAATGGAAACAAATTATATTGCATAAAACATCTTATTTCACAATTTTGTTTGTACAGAGAAACAACTCAAAGGGTCAGGAAGAAGAATCCTGGTTTGATTCTGCTGTTCAAATCTTAGGAGTATAATTGTCAGAGTCTATAAACTATCTTTATGACTCAATTTATAAAAATTCTGTGTTCTGTGAGACTGGAAGACTCCCTGGAAGTGGGGCGGGTAAAGATTGAGCAAGTCAATTTTCAATACCCCCCACCTATCCACTGCATACTTGCATGAAAGAACTCATAGTGTGTTAACAAATTGCTGATTTCCACACACTAAATCATTAAAACTATCCCTTTATCTCAGGACTCTTGATATCAAGATAGTACTTGGCACAGAGTAAGCTTTTAATGAGCATTAGCTAACATTGTAGTGATTACTAAATCTGCATTATAACTATATCATAAGATTTCGTAAAGCCCTTGTTTTCCAAACTTTAGAGCAATTGTCTCACAATGACCAGCATTCTCTCAGATTTCTTAGAAACTTTGAAATAACATGGTTTTTATGTCCCAAATTCTTATTACCAATCAAATTTGGGGGTGAGGGTTGAAATGAAATCAGCCTAGAATAGAAGTTAAGTTGTAACTTCTGTTATCTTCTGAATTAGGAAACATTATCAGTACTTAAACTTTTATCAGATTCTCTGTGATATTGATGATGATAATATGGTGAAGTGTTTTATGGAGATTAAATAAGGCAAGATAAATGGATGGAAGTATAGATAGGTAGGTGGATGGATGGATGGATGGATGGGCAGACTGACAGACAGATAGATAAATAGATAATTATGTTGCTTGGCAAAGAATGGGTACTTACTTAATGCTAGCTATACTTATGAAGTGTCTGTCCCATGTCAGGTAAGATACCTATATATACTGGCTTTTCCCTCTCTTTACTTTTTCTGAAATGAAGCCAATCCTGAGACATTGCTCTTAGAGTTTCCTCTGCTGAAAACACCCTTCTCTTTACTTATTTATAAAAAAATATCCAATTGCTGTTTTAACCACTGTGTCAAATGCCTGTCTGCTCTACATGTTGTCCTGTTCTCCCAATGAGAGGTGGTTTAGCCCTGTAATCTTGCCTGTGAGTAGCCTTGCAGTTTTATTGATTTTGAAGTAGGGCAAGTGAGGGAGCCTGGGATCCTTCTAACTCACAGGGCTGCTTTTTGTAATTGTTTATTATTATTATTTTTTAAAAGAAATGCTGTTTAGATGCAAGGCGTTATTCTTCAATTCCCACAAAATGTCTCACAAAGTCTGTTTATTTTTTTATTGTTAAGGGTCAAGCCTATTGCGGTCTGTAGGGGACAACTGGATTCTCTTCTTAAGCAATTTATTTTGAAAGTAATGCAACAGGAAGCCTGATGAAAGCGGTGTGGCAGCAGGCCGGAGGGGCTGAGAGAATCCCAGGAAATCCTCTTATTTTTAGGAATGTAGAGGGTGTCAACACCCGTTAGGGCTGGTTAAAACAGGCCCAGACTACCACTCACATGCCTCAGTCCTCCTATTAATCGTCAGGTTCAGGGGAACTGAGGTGACTCTGAGGACCGTTTTTTTTTTTTTTTAAAGATTTATTTTTTTATTTGTACATACAAGTTGGGGTACAGGCCAGAGGCGTGGGGCGGCGAGAGGGTTCACCAGACAGAGCGGGGAGCAGAACAGGCAGATCAGAAATACACTGCTGAGGGGAGCAGCGGGCAAGGCAAGAGAGGTCTGCCGCACCATGTGGGATTCTCCCCGGCCGGGCGTCGAACTCGCGTCGCCGCTGCCAACAGCTCCACAGCGCAGCGCTTAACCGCTGCGCCACCGGGGAGGCCCTGAGGACCGTTTTGAAGGCATAGTCATGAGAGTTGAAGATCAGGACTAATGTTCTCTTTCTGTGGGTTCAGATGCCTTGGGATTTGCTTTATTGCTAGGGTAATCTACTCTCATTATTTTAAAGTGGTATTTTTGGAGATGTAATTCATCAGCTATCAAACTCACCATTTGAACTGTACAATTTTTAATATATTCAGTGATTTTTAATCCATTCACAGAGATGTGCAAACATCACTCCAAATTAACTTTAGGATATTTCAGCACCCCAAAACAAAACTTCATGGCCCAAAGCAGCCACCAAATCTCCCGACAAACACACATCTTATATTCTTTCCCAGTGGATTTACCTATTCTAGATGCTTCATGTAAATAGAATCATACAGTAGGAGACCTCTGCATTTCTTCACTTAACACGATGTTTTCAAGGTCCGTCTATGTGATAGAATTGTTGATTTAATTCTGTTATAAACATTTATGTACTGTTTTGAGTGAACATATATTTTCATTTCTCCTGGGTATCTACGTAGGAGTGTAATTGCTAGGTCAGATGCTAACTGATTTTAACATTTTAAGAAACTGTCAAACTGTTTTCCATAGTGATTGCACCATTTTACAACCCTGCCAAGAACATACGATGTTTCCTATTTTGCCACATACTTTCCAACACTTTTTATTGTTTATCTTTTTAACATAAGCAGTTTAGTGAGTGTGAAGTGGTATCTCATTATATTATTGATTTCAGTTCCCCTAATGACTAATGCTGTTGTGCATCTTTTCATCTTCTTATTGTCTATTTATATATCGGCATTCAAGAATTACCTATTCTGGTCATTTGACTAGTTTAAAATGATGTTATGTGTCTCTGTTGACGAGTACTAAGAGCCCTTATTGGATATATGGGTTTGCATATATGGGTCATCATTTCATTTTCTTGCTTTCTTAGCAATAATGTTTTCCAATCCACAAACATGAATGTCTTCCTATTTATTTAAATCCTCTATGATATATGTCAGTGATGTTCTCTAGTTTTCAAAGTGCAAACTTCATGTTTATTTTATTAAAATGATTCATAAGTATTTTAGAAGAAGTTTCTTTCTATCCCTACTTTGTTTAATGACACTAGTTATTGATTGCCAGGGGAATCACAGAAATGTCAGTTTTGCTTCCCCTTCCACTTCCCTCTTCCCCTCACCCCTCCCAGGGTACCACTGTCTTACTAAACTTGTGATTACATTGTTCCAGAGGCAAGCTTGAATGTCCTTATAAAGTTGAATTCAAATGCATTTCTTGAATTGCGCAAATTCTTGGGACTTTCCAGTCCATATAGATGGGCTTGATTCCTGTGGCTGAAACCTAGGCCTTCAAGCCATTTCTGGAGTCACTCTACCCGTTGCCAACTAAGCTCTGCTCAATTACTCTTGAGTGTAGGATTGTGATATTTCTAACCTCCCTGTCATCTCTCCATAAGTAAAGGTAATTTTCTTAGAACCTATGTCACTCTTAGGACCCAGTATGTGCCCAGCGTTTTGCTCAAAGATGGGAACTGATGCTGTCCTTAGCTTCCTGTATATAATAATGCCAAATATTTGTGTGTTTTCTATGATTCCAGCACTGAGCTATCTGCTTAATGTGCATTATATCATTTAGTTTTCATATCAACTTTGTCTGAAAAGAACTATCAGTATTTTTGTTAAAAGCAATCCGAGTTTTAGAGAAATTAAGCAAAAACTCATGTTTGAAAGTGGCAGACCCAGGCTGGCTGAGCTATAGAATCCAGACTGTTGGTCTGCTACAGTGTTATTTTTTTTCTCCCATTCTCTGGTAAATTATTCTTTCATTACTGACACAATAAATACTCAAGTACAATCAGAGAACCCCACAGGAGATAAATGGCTCTAGTGTCACTCGGTTGCTGAATTGAAGGTGCTACAGTGGGTGTTGTGATTGTGAGGGGGAAACTTGGGGAGATGTTGGGTTTTGGGGAAGGTTATAGATGGAAGGTGGAACCCATTGAGAAGAGGACTTCCAGGTTGAGAAGTAAATGAGTTTGAACTTCTTTGGGGAAGATCTCGGCTGGTGTGGGAGTTTTTGTCACTCATCAATGAAAGATCAGTAGGAGGTAATTTGGGTCAGATATTGGTAGGTATAGGTCTCTGAATGCTACTGCAAAGGTTTGGATTTAGAAAAGTCTTTAAACTGTGGAATTGACTTACTTGTTGATTGTTTTTGTTAGTCTTCGCAAGTTGCTCTCCCTGAATTTCAGGTTTCTGTGAAGGTGTCAAAGGGAAAAGGGAGAGGCTGGTGAGATGGGATCTGGATCCCCCCCCCAACTTAAAAGTTGAGTAGTTTCAAATTTAGAGGTTGGTATTCATTTTGTGATTGCATAATATTTGAAGATAAAGTCAAAGTATTAATGTTTAAAAAGATGTTATAAACCATCTGAGATAAACCAACTGAGATAGCCAGTTTAACTCAGCTTTACAGATGAACAGACTTGAAGTGACATAGCTAGTTAGTAAGAGAGCAAGAATTCAAGTTCACTTTGAGATACCAAGTATTTGATTCAGCAAACATTTATTGTCTGCCTGTTATATCTGAGCAAGGTGCAAAGTTCTGTGGAGTGCAAGGATCATTGGTTCTTGCATTCCCAGAGATCACAAGCTATAGAGATACCTGAAAAGTCTGCAGACAATGTGGAAGCAAAGTGGAGAAGTTCATTGCTCTGAATAGGAAGGGCAAAATCAGGGCAAGAGCACTGACCCCTACCTGAATCTTCAAGAATATGTTGGAACTTGCCAGAGAGATTAGGTGAAGGGCATTCTAGGTCAAAACAACAACTCTAGTTCAAAACAAAAACATGTATTAAGTAAAGGAGGCGTGAGAGAGCTTAATCAAAGAAAGCAAGTATTTCTCTAATTAAGAAAACTTACCATTTATTAAGCATTATTCTGTGCCAGGCATTGTACTAGGCAATTTATATGGATTATTTTATATAATGCTTTTAATAATCCTATTAGTAGGATACTGATGAGAAAACTGAGTCACAGGATAGAGAAGTAATTTGCCTAGGGGTCATGGAAGGTCTCTTGTTAAACAATGGTGGAATTGGGACCTGAGTTCAGGGAGTTCAGTTTTAGATTTAGAGTCTTACATGCCTTGCTAAGAAGTTTGGGTTTTGCCCTCTAGGTGAGTGGTTCTCGAACTTGCATCAGAATTACTTGGTGTGTTTGTTAAAACATCGATTCTAGACTCTATACCTCCTGAGGTTCTGATTCAGTAGGTTTGAGGTAAGACCCAAGGATTTGCTGTTCTAACAATTTCAATAATAGACCATCTAGGGGATTCTGACTCTGCTAGTAGGGATCACACATTGAGAACTGCTTTGATAGGGAGCCCCTGGAAGATTTTAAATTTGGGAAAAAAGTCATTAGATTTGCATTTTGAGGCAGAATTTTCTGGGCAACGAGTGAATTGCAGGTTAGATAGGAGTCAGCTTAATGAAATGGTGCTTGAAGGGAGCAGAGTGCAAATAGGAAGAGCTGTTTTGAGATGAAGTTATGCTGTGTTTCCACAGACTGAAGATAGAGGGATAAATCTGAAAGTGACTACATAGAAAGTTAATACAGGTACTAATAGCACTTGCCAATCTCTGATAGCAATTGTAATAATAACTAGAATCTATAAAGATTGTGTCTGATTAGAAGTGAGAGATGAGAAGATTATGGTAGGAAAAAAAGAGGTTGTCCAGGTAGCTGTGTTCGGAGTTGAGGCACTCATGTGGTCTAATGGAAATATCATGGTAACCTGGAAAGTGGCCTGGTTTCTAGTCAGAGCTCTGTCACTTATCTTTCCATGTTGGAGACACCACATGCTCTTTGAACCTCTATGTCCTCATCTGCAAGTGGAGTTGACAATAGCTCCTTATACAGTTTGCTGATGTGGGAGATAAACGATGAGAGTCTTGAATCTGGTAATAAAACTTCCTTTGGTAAAACAATTTTCTCCAGTCACCTGGCCACACATTTGTGCTCACTTGTTACATAGCCTACAATGCAAAGTAGAATCAAATAGGAAAAGCTTCATGAGGCTCTTACACGTGCTGTTGTTATAAGCTTCTTCTGTTTGCCTGGATGTTTAGCACACAGTTTTCAGAGCAACTGAAAAGAAATAGATTTATACCGAATTTTGAGTTTTAAAATGTTTTATGAAAAGCTAGAGCTAGGAACAATTCTTTTTTAACTGTTAATTATGAATATATTTGTTTTCTTTTTTTTTTAAGAATTTTATTTTTTTATGTATACAAGCTGGGGTACAGGCCAGAGGCGCGGGGCAGCGAGAGGGTTCACCAGAGACAGAGTGGGGAGCAGAGCAGGCAGATCAGAAATACACTGCTGAGGGGAGCAGCGGGCGAGGCAGGAGAGGTCTGCCGCACCATGTGGGATTCTCCCCGGCCGGGCGTCGAACTGGCATTGCTCGCGGCCGACAGCTCCACAGCGTAGTGCTCAACCGCTGCACCACCGGAGAGGCCCTATTTTCTTTTTTAAGGTCCAGTATATCTTTAATTTAAATTACTTACTTTACATGACCTTTAAAACTATTGACAAATGCTTTAAAAGCTATTAGCAACAACCCCTCTTTTAACTAATTCTAGTGATAACAAATGCGTACCCAGCTCTATGTCTTTTTTATAATCCAATTAAAAGTTAAGATGTGACTTTACTGAGTATGTATTTGGTCTTCATAACTGCTTAGTGTTCATTAACTCAGGAATCACATGTAACGCCTTCTTGCTTCTCAGTCTCCATTCTCAGTTGGTTAGCAAGTCTTTTTTTCTACTCTCCAGTGTTCTCCCTCTCTGCCTCCACTAGGACTAAATTGGTGTAAGATATTATTTTTTTGTCTGGATTACTGCCATAGTTTCCAAAATGATCTACTTTACCCATTCTAGATGCCCTCCAGTTCATGCCCAGGCAGTACTGAAATGCTTCAAAATCTTCAAAATCTTAATGCTTCAAAATCTAATTAAACTTCCACCTGCTTAAGCCCTTCCATGGCTTTCCATTGCTCATAGGATAAAGACAAAACCACCTGACTTGACCGGGATGACCCTGCATGAACTGGCCTCGACTGACCTTTCTTCACTTTTGCTTTTCCTTTGCTAGTCAACCCGGCTGTCTTTTCTCACAGATGTGCCAATGTTCCCCCCCCCAAATAGGACCTTTGCACATCTGTCTCCCTGTCTGGAATTCTTCTGTCTTTTATTTAGCTAGTCCCATCTGTCCTTCAAATCACAGCCCTGTTGACACACCACAAAGTCTTCTAGGGCCCTCTTGATAGATCAGACCTGAATTGTATGTTCTCATAGCATCATTTACCTCTTTATTTCTACACCCACCACAGCTGAGATTTTACATTATTTCTATGTCTGTTTGATTAGCAAGGAGGGCAGGGGACTATGTTTTGCTCAGCTTTTTATATGGCGCACGTGCTCAGAAGAGCACTTGGAACACAACAGGAGCTGATAAATATTTGTGCAATGAATATTTATAGAGGAAAGAGAATGTTCTGGTGTAGGGGGTTCATGCTTACATGTCACTGGGAGTAAATGTATTGCACTGAAATTTATGATATAAGTTGAGTCACTGAAAGATGTGACAGAGTTGATTTCAGATTTCAGTTGCATGATAGCTAATAACACAAGTTCTGTTTGCATTGGAATAGGTGTACACTGTTTCTCCATGGGAAAACTCCTGGGACCATAGATTACCCATAAAACTTTGCTTCTGTGGTTTAGAATCTTAAGTACTGTCTACTTTATACACATCTGTGGGAGCAATTGAGCCAGCTTGTGCTTCTCTTAGCCATCATCATGTCTTGCTCAATTTAGATGGGTAAATTCCTTTTGCAAATACTATTGTCCAGTCTGTACTCTGAATTTTCTAATAACCCTCAACCACAGGAGAACTGAAAATTCAACAAGATTTAGCTCAAAGAGGTTTAAAATAGAATAGGAAGAATACACGTGGGTGCTATATTCCTAGTTATGTAGCGTGTGTGCTGTAGTTATTGTTTGATGATACCACTGAAAATCACAGGGGGAGAAGGGAGAGGTCAATAATTGTCTAACATGATAGTTTCAGAGTTCTGGAAATAGTGTTAAATAAAGTCAAGGCATCTTTATACAGCTATTTCTGCAGAATGAGAAACTGAATATAAAGTTCGAATCAGTACATGAAGGTCTCATAATTACTGTAGGGGGCAAGAATGACAACCATCAACTGCATATCTTTCAAATCTCACTGTTAACCTCAAGCCCTCTTACCTTAATCGGTGCTTGGAAACAAGGATTCACACAACCATTTCATGAAAAGATAGACTGTGCATTTGTATAAATGCGACTACTGTATTGCAATTAAGCAATATACACACTGCTGCTTTGTACCACCAGCAAACTAAATAAAATCCTGCTCTGCTGCTTACGGTTGGAGATGATTCCCATGAAGGATCAAAAATGGCTTGTCATTAAAAGATCTAAATTTTAATGTCCAATTAATCCTGAGAGCTATTAATAATATCTTAAAATTACATTATGAATTAGGCCAAGCAGTTCTATATTCAGGGTATAATTAGATTGACTCAAGTTTATTCTAATGCCCTGTAATCTTTATGTTACTTATATCAGAATAGTCTATTGTGCTAGCTAGTTCTTCTCCCCATCCCCTAGACCTTGGGGGTCTAGAATCCTGGGGAGTCATCCATGAACATTAACGATTTAAAGAAAGCTCCAGAGTGATTTGTATGCCCAAGAAAGCTTGAGAACCAGGGAATGACTTCTAGGGTCTGAGATTGTTGAAAGGTTTGCTTATAGTTCTGGGTTTTCTTCTGCCAGGGGGCAGTGTTCCCTGAAATACGGCTGGATTAATAAACCATGCTGGAAGTTCATTTCATCCTTTCTCATACACTTTCTTGTGTACTGGCCCACCCCTGTGTAACCTTATACCAAATTTTGAAACACCATAGCAGGTGAATTTTTTAGTTTGGTTTTGTTATAGGAGGTTTTGGACTATTCTACTGTCATTTTAGTTGAGTTTCTAGACTGATGTTACACATTATCAAGCTTCTTGATGTTCTCAGTTTTAGGAAATGAGAGGTAATTGTCTTTTGTAGTTGATTTGATGCCTGTGGAAAGAACTTTGGTTCATCCCTGTTAATTTATAATAAATTCTTGTAGTAAATTCTGTTGAACTATGTTACGTGGTGTGCGTATGCATGCATATGCACTCACGTGCATTTGTGTGGATGCATGTTAATGAATTCCGTATGCATGATGACATGGTAGGAGATAAAGTTCCTTGCAAAATGGTTAGCAGAAATCATGGCTGAGCTCAATTCCTTCAGATAATTGGTAACAAGTGCTGTACAGAAGCCAATTATGGATCAACTTGGCTGTTGCACTTAAGGTTTTTCCCCCTGCACAGCTACTCTGCATGTCAAGAAATTTAATGGATGATGTTCCGCTTCTGAGTCTAATTTTTTCCCCAAAGGGAGCCTTCACTGTCCTCAAGCTGGGTTTCTGCAATCAAATGTCAGACAGAATCGAAAGTTGTTGGACTCCAGCAGGGCTGAGGAGGTTGGAGAGCTGGGAAGGCTGTTTTATATATATATATTTTTTAAGGCCATTTGGGACCCTGGAACATACAGTGAAAGCTCAGGATTGCCTTGATACTTTCCTCTCTGAAAAGTAAGCCTGAATCTTGAAATTTAACATAAACAGTAGAGAAATCTTACGTGGGGTTAACATCTTTCACAAGCCTTGTTAAATACTCATGTCCAAATCATTTCAGTATGTCACACAGACAAAAGCAAGAGACTCACATAGCAGAACTCCTAAGCCTGCGATCTCTGCAAGAGTGCAAAACTAAAAAAGGGTTTTAGAAAGGCAACTTAAAGTTTGGCAGTGCAATTTCTTTTGCTCAATTAGTTGTTACTAAAATTCTAGAATATATAATGAGAGCCAGGCCTACTGTATAATCCACTATAAACAAGCTCTTGCTTTTCTGCTATCATGTTTTATTTGTGCAAAGCTGTAGCTCTGACAGTAATCTGTTACATGGTGGGTCCTGTATTTATGCATGCGTGCGCGAACGCACACACACACACACACACACACACACACACACACACACACACTGCGAAAAACGATGCTCACCAGAACGAGAGAGAAAAGCCAAAGACCAGCTTAAAGGCATATGATACTTAAATCACGTTTAGCTTTAGAAGCTTTGATTTCTTCTTTTAGAAGCATCCTGGCTGCTAGGTAACTTAGTAAAGAAGTATTAACACTTGCAGAGCCTCAAGGGGCGCTGTGCTGGGTGACTAGGTGATAATCTAATTGGGAAGGATATTGGGAAACAATTCTTTAGAATTAAATTCTGGCTGCCATGCCAGTTCCTTCCTCAAAACAATCTCTTATAAAGTTTTCCTCTTTCCCTCCCCCCAAACACACACACATTTTGAGGGGAAGAAGAGGAAGAGACTGAAGTTCTTTTGTCACTTCTTACAGAGCAGAGGACCTTTTGTTGCTTCCAGGCATTCCGTGTTTTGATACAAGTTATTTCTCTAAACTGACAACAACATGGGGGGAAATAATGGTATCTCTTGTGTTACAATCTGGGGAGATTTCATCGTGAGAAATATTTGAGGCGCAGGGAGTTGCTGAGAATGTGGCAATAAGAGACAGGATCGTTTAAACTGCCAGAAAAATAAATAAATGGGAAAGAAAGGGAAAGTTCTTAGGTTTAGAAATTATAAAACTTGTTTTTAAAAAATAAAGTCGTGAGGTTGACTCCACTGAATAACTACATTGTAAACCTTAAAAGCTTAAAGCTGGGAGATCCCTTTTATAGCTCTGTTTCAATTTTATCGGACAAAATACATTTGGTTTCTTTTTATAAAACAGATTTTTTTTTTTTTTTTGGTGAAGGGAGGAAAATGAACATGCACTGTTATTGGCCACAGCAACATAAGAAACCCTCAAGTTACCAGAGGAAACCACATGAAAAGTCTGTGTTAGGGGAGGGGCCCACGAGGGGGTGTAGAAAAGGAGGATGAGGTTTTCAGCTTCTTGGGCTCAGAGCTGTGATTTGCGGACAGACTGTGATGAAATCAAGCTTTGGGCGAATCAGAGAAGCCTGTCAACCTCCCAGGTGGGATTGCTTGTAGTTAATAGACTGAACTCAGAGTCCCCAAAAGCAGTGCATTGAGTGAGGGCAAAAGAGAACTGGCTACAGAAGACTTTCCAAGAGCCCTGTGCCATGGCAGGGAGAAGCTTCTTCCAGCCGGGTCAGGTAAGAGCAGGACAGAATGAGAGCCCACACACAGGCCATCTTTTCCTTTTTGTTTTAAAAATCTAGGCAGCAGGTTATGGTGCCTTTGGGAAGCTATTAGATTGGGCAGCGATGTTTAAATCATTTGAATCGCTTTCAAATAACTTGGTTTCTTCTTATCAAGCTGTGTTTGACGATTTAATCTCTTTATCCCTGTAGGTAATATCCCTGCTCACTTTTGCCTTCGGAATTAATATCTGCTTAGGATTCACAGCAAATCGAGTGAAGAGGACAGAAGGATGGCAGGAAGGTCCTCCTACAGGTAAGTGTAGCAGCTATTTGCATTTTCAATCCTTTCAAACTATTATACATGAGGTAATCAATGTAAATGCATGAAGAAATTAATCTTTAAGATAATCTTGCAGTTGAACCAATTTAATCCTAGATTTTGCTGGAATAAAATTAGTTCATGTGTAATTCAGGTGATTTTAGAGAGCACTTACTCTTCATGATCACGGACTCTTTAAATCTTTGGCCTTTGACACTTATAAATGTTAAGATAAAATAAAATTTTTTTAATGGTCAAGACTAAAATAGAAATAGCAAGGACAGGTGCTGGTTTACTTTTAGAAATATATTGGGTTCATTATCATCAGGTCTGATATTGAATATTTGTCTCCTGATCTAGGAAAAAAGAGGAATGGAAGTTAAAAAAATACAGTGATTCTCTTTATAAAACTTCAAAAATTTAGGACTATCAGTTTTAGGTTTACCTAAAATAGGAAAAAACAGCAAAGAGAGGAGGTTTGAAAGAACTTACCAAATCGACTTGCTCTTACTGCTTTTTTTCCTTTTTTTTTTTTTTTTGGCATAAGGAAAGGTAAGTTTTAATAGTGTACCTTGACTTAACTAAAAGAACCGAAGTGAAAGAGTTTCCTTTTACAATACACTGCACCCTAAGCAGTGTGGGAATTCTTATGAAGGAGCTCCTTGTGTAGACCGAGGGGGCTTAACTGACCAGGTCTTAAGTAATGAGTTGGTTAATTTCCTGGAAACTGGAGCTGCTGATGGTTTTATAAATAAAAATTACTTATTAAGTAATGAGCACTCTAGGGGGCAATATTTTTTGGCTTTCCATGACATCTCAGCCTGTTTATCTGCCTTCCCATGAATCGTGAGCGTCTCTGTGTTTCTTGACCTGACTACTATAAAAGTTGACCACCTGTCTGTTTGCCAACTGGAGCTTTTCTTAACCTCATCATGATCCATTCATCGAGGGACTACTTCGAGTGTGTTACTTTTGAGTCATGCCTGAAGGTTGAAAGAGAAATAGTAGAAGTGGTTTAGTGAGTCGAAGTGGGGTGTGGCGGGGGTGAAAAATGACAAAACCATAAACACGGTCTCCTCAAAAGCCAAATGGAGGACATTGGTCACCTTCAGTGAAGGAGGCCGAAGAGAGCAGTCACTGCTGACCCTCCTGTTTCTGTTGGTAACAAGTGCTCTCTTCAGAGCTCTTCTTGTCCCGGGCGTTTTACTGCATGAATGAGTAGTGACTGTTAAGTGCACACGCTGAGGGGTGGGCGAGGAGTTCTCAGCCTGGCTTCACGGCTGTCCAGCAGCTTGGGAAGCCATTGCTGGTACTTTCAGCTCACCCCAAAAAGGATCTTGATCCTTTTGGTCCTACTATGTTAGTTCAGTTAAACTTATTACAAGCGGTTTCCTTAATGATTACATAAAATCAAGGCACTCATTTTTTTTCCAAGTTGACATTTTTGGGATGTAATCACAGAAGTCCTGAACTGGCTCCCTGGATCCCTGTAACTTGCTGTGTGGCCCTCGGGCAGGTCACTTGTGATGGCTCTTTCGTTGCCGTGTGAAGAGGAACAGAAAGATTACTGCAGATTTTCTTTGTAGATTAAACAAAACAACTCATGAATCTGTCTAATTTGGTTCATTGCCTCTTGAATTTGTGTGCTTCTACTGGAGAATTTAAAAGGTGTAGACCAAAGCCTTGAATATATTTTTGTGTCTAATGCATTGTATCTGTTCTTTACAGAAAACACTAAGTACTGACTTACAGTTTTTTAAAAAAATAATATAATCTCTTACAATCTATAAATGTAAGTGATTTAAAATATACTATAAAATATTTGCTTCTTGAATTATTTAATTAAGTAGTTGGTTATTTAGACCTTTGTAGTACCTTTTAAAATAACTTACCAGTGAAAATTTTACTGAGAAGAAGCTTAGTGTTGGGATACAATTCTATTTAAGTCTTGGGTGTCAGCATTTTGGTACACCTCAATACTTCTTACTCCTTTTTTTTTTTTCAAAAAAGATTCATTTATTTATGCATACAAGCTGGGGTGTAGGCCAGAGGTGTAGGGTAGTGAGAGGATTGACCAGAGACAGAGTGGGAAGCAGAACAGGCAGACTGACTGAGATACACTGCTGAGGGGAGCAGTGGGTGAGACAGGAGAGGTCTGCTGCGCCATGTGGGAATCTCGCTGGCCGGGAATCGAGCTCTTGCTGCGGTGGCTCTGGATAGCTTCACAGTGCTACGCTTAACCCGTTGTGCCACCAGGGAGGCCCAGTACTTCTTACTCTTAACTTTGCTGTTGATGTAGCTTCCCTGCTGGCTAATACTGTGGTTGATTTCTCCTGAGTGATGACCAAGATGTACTTTGCAAACTGGGTAAAAGCATCAAGTAAAGAGTTTAAGCATGTTTGTCTTTTCAAATGCTGCGTGTGCTCAGACAGGGCTTCCCTCAAATAATGTATGTGGTTGGTTATTATGACTGTCAACAAAACCTTCACCTCAGAAAACACTAGATGAAATTTTATACACATACTAGAACACGATACTGGGAGGAAAGGCAGCTGTGCCCGTGATTCAACAAGAATACTCCACCAGTAAAGGTATACAAAGGGTATTAATACATGACCAGCTTCGGGCTGCCCAGAGCAACTTCTCCCATTCAAAAGCAGGTCATTTCTTGTTTAATAAATGAGGGTCTTCTGAGTTCTCAACAGTTGCTGAGAACATTCTACACACCTACATACCCTTGCATCTGCATG
The DNA here is from genome assembly GCA_004024925.1 of Scalopus aquaticus. NCBI lineage: Eukaryota > Metazoa > Chordata > Mammalia > Eulipotyphla > Talpidae > Scalopus > Scalopus aquaticus. The sequence continues at coordinate 41,888 of PVIJ01011770.1, forward strand.
ATGGACTGGGTGTTAGTTTTAAGACTGTGGCAGAGCAAACAAATTGTTATAATTAATTAACTAACACATTTGTTAGCTGGGTTTATCATTAGGATCTAGTGAATGATTGCAAGTAATGGAGGAGTAGGATTTCTCCTAACAGATCCTAAAAGATCTAGAGATTTATTAGAAGATAGACCATGGAGATGGATCACCGGTGAATTGGTGGTGGGCTACCCAAGGGGGATACAAAATGTAAAAGACATAAATAACAATAAAAATATATATTAAAAAAAAGAAGATAGAAATAAGCAAAGATAATTATCATCTCATTTACCTGGGCATTTAGGTAAATGAGATAACTGGAATATGTTTTCAATGAACATGTAAACACATGCATTTGAGTGTGGCATCATTGTGCCACGATCTGATATAGCCCCCTTGATGAGCTTCTAAGACTGCAAGAGAATTTTTGTGTGTTCAGGTATGTGTTCTTATATCCATGTGCATATGTGTATGTTTGTGGTGTTTTGGTGAAGTGCATTTGACTAAAGTTTGTGACTTAGAAGTGGGGTACACTCTGAAATTTAATACTTGAATACTGTATGCACTTTATACTTGAAAAGCAGAGGGAAATTGGTCATCTTGTGAATAGCTAATAGAGATTTGAAATCTCAGTCCAATTCGTCATCTTCCTGAAGAGCTTAAAGGAAAATTTAAAAGTATGTAAATGTGAGTGAAATTCATGAGTAAATATGAAATGAAGAGAGTCTCTAACAACTTTATGAGGAAAACTTTTCTTTGTGAATTATAGAGAGGACAGAAAATGCTAATAGGAACCAGAAGGTTGATGTTTATGCAATCACTTTAGAAGTCTCTTTTGAAAATGAAAGCTATTGAAATGGAAGGATTGTACAATGTAGGAACATAAAACTGACAGGTATGTGGGCCATTGCCCTGTGAGGAAGCTCTCTCCTAAGGAATGTAAAGTCAGGGGACTTTATTTTAGGTCTCACGTAGAAATCAGGGGAGTTTAAGTAAATGGAATGAAATGGTCTACATTAGAATCTAAGGAAGACACAGATTTTTTCAGCTCTTTTAAAAAATGGAACATTGCTGTAGAAATTTTTTATCTATCTTAAACCTGCAGAGAATCTTCTCTCTTGTTTGCATAACCAGAAGTCTCAGTCTTCAACAGAGTGGAACATAGATTCCTGAGTCAACAAAAATCAGTATCTTCCAAAATCATGTCTTCAAAAGAACGTCTAAAATATGGCATCTATGTACAAAACCTGAAAAAATTTTGTTAATGAAAATATAAATACTGTAGTTATATTTGTTTTTTTTAAAAAGATTTATTTATTTATGCATACAAGCTGGGGTACAGACCAGAGGCGTGGGACGGCGAGAGGGTTCACCAGAGACAGAGTGGGGAGCAGCACAGGCAGATTGTCAGAAATACACTGCTGAGGGGAGCAGCAGGCAAGGCAGGAGAGGTCTGCTGCACCATGTGGGAATCTCCCTGGCCGGGCGTCGAACTAGCGTCCCAGCTGCTGACAACTCCACAGCGCAGTGCTTAACCGCTGCGCCACCAGGGAGGCCCTACTGTAGTTATATTTGGATGATAAAATATTCTAGCCATGTCTTTGCCAGCTCAAATTAGTTCTAGGTACCTTATTTTTCATCAGGCAAAAGGGAATGATGTTACCTTTTTGTCTGAAAAGTTTTTTGAAAACAAAATGCCATATTAAACCTAATGAAAACATAAGATGCTTGGTATATAATGATACTTTTATCTTCAATTATGTTTGAAATTAACATCTGAATTTTTACTTTTTTGAGTTAATGACACTTGTGATTTAAAATGAAAATGTTTAATTGTTTGACAGCAGGTTTGCAAATCACTCAGACTTATGTAACCGATTACCAACATAAATATTATTTGAGTGGTTTAGAAGTTGAATTAAAGTTCTTAATTTGTTTTATTTAAATCTCATAGAAATCTGTTTTCTCGAAGAAGGTCTTTCTATATGAGAACATTGCATTTATAAACACATTGTAAGTACAGGTGTTTGAAAACTTCCCAGGAACACTGATTTATAAAAAAATAAAAATTCTCTATGACCTTTGGTCCAGTAGCTGTGATGAGGAAAGGACATGATGGGCATTTAAAGGAAGGGATGTATTGAGGAAGGAAAGATGCTGACTGATACTCAAGGCCAGGGTTTGAGTGTTGCTTACTAACAGACAGTATCAAGAAAAAATGGCCCCTTCAATGTAAGAAAGTCTGGCCAGACAGAATGACTCTAAAAGAGATGCAGGACAATAACACATTCTAGAGTGGAGCAGCATCTTGAATATTATTCATGCTGCCCTCTCTTCCTCATGGTTTTTACAACAAATAGAACAGACAGACACAGGAGAACTGGGTCTGTTTCAAGGTTCTTAGTGAAGGAGGTGGCATAACCACAGACTGAAGCCCACTTCAAGGCTTCCTTCCACTTTCAGGAAACACTTGGACTGAGAACCAAGACAAATGAGAGGTACAGACAGGGCGTCAGATCTCATAACCCTGCACACAGGACCAGACAACACTTAGCAAAAAGAACCATCTTGTTCTAGGTGGAGCTGACTGTTTTCAAATGTAAATGCTGCCTCCCCCATTGGCTGTCATCTGAATCTGGACATTTCTGTTTTGCAGAGGGGTTTGGAGGGATGATTGGGAGTTCAGGATGCGTAATATTTAGGTCACAACCCTTGTCATGAGTTAGTTTTTTTCCAATAGGCTAATTAAATCATTACTCCCTCCCCTCACCCTATGTCATGAAATAAATGGTACCAGAATTCTCTCTCTGTATATGTTTTAGAAATAAAATTTTGCTTAACTAAATGAAAGTAGTTTCACTTGTTTCTGTCAGCTTTATAAATCTGAATGAAATAATTAGACATCAGTCTTTTTTTTTAAGTTGTGAGATTTTGTTTCTGTGGGAAAAAGGAAACACATAGTATCGTTCTGAACATAATAAATGTACACATGTATCTTAAAATATATTCTGCAGTCTCTATATTTTTAAAATGTGTGTCTGTAACATTTATTTTTCAAGATTCTGAAACTTGTCTCTTTGAAGTAAAATTATGTTGTTTAAATAAATAATTAAAAAGCCACAATAGAAATTGACCTCACAAAGGTATTTTCAGAGGCCTCCTATGAAGTTCTAAACCTCCATCAAACTTGTCACACATTTCTGACTTAATCCTTTTGAGGGTTTTTTTTTTTTTTTTTTTTTTTTTTTTTTAAGATTTTGTCTTCTTTGTTGGTTCTGAACTTTTATGGAGTTCTCAATAATAATCCAAGGAGGAAAATTATGGGCTACCACAAGTTCACCAATCCTTCAATTTTTCATCAGACCTTTCAATAAATTATAAAACAGAAGTACTCACATCCATGTTCCCTTGATTTAGGTTAAGTTTGCAGATGTTAGAATTCAGACTGATAATGAGCCAATTTGAACTTGGAGTCAGGCACAGCACAGAGAGAAGCACCAAAATCGGTCTTTATCCTGGTGTGAACAGAATGTACAACCAGGGTGTGAAGTGAAAAGAACTGAACATGGGGGAGGAATTGCTGCCCAAAAGAACAGGGACTAGTATGTGTTAGGAAAGATGATGGCAGGGGTGGAGTAAGTCCCGGGAAGGTGAAAGTAGACATTTTTCTGTGCTCACTTTATTTAGAAAGGTACAGTGATTCAAATTTGGAATTATTGGATTTGAAGAAGTTTTATGTGGTTTAACTCACCTTCCTGCCATTGTCTGCTGAATCCACGTGACACAGGATGCCTAAGCATCCATTTTTCACATAGGCCAGGAGTTCTATACTCTTATTCTAAGCTATGGGTCACCCAATCCTAAATATACTTCTTTTTGTAGATAAATCTTTGTGTGAGGGGACTAGGTCCAATTCTTTATTAACAAAGTTGTCTTTCATTTAAGAGTGCAAGGAAGATGATAGTTGATAGAGGCCAACTATTAAGTGAGATTCAATTATATTCAAAAGCCAAGTGAGGGACACAATTAGAACATAATGAAGGTTATAGGACAACAGTAAGAGTCACGTCGATGGAATGGAGGAAGGAAAGGTTAACTGGCTGAACATTTATGCAGATCTTTTGAAAGGAAAGAAATAAGGAAGAGGTTATGATGAGGGGAAAGCAACCAGCTTGAGTGGAGGAAATGTCAAATGCATGCTGGGATACCACCAAGAGGAGGAGCTGGACAAGGAAACAACAGTAAACTATGCTTTAGATCTCTTATTATCTCAGCTGCAAGCACAGCTAAGCATATTCATGTATGCAGCTCCTGGGGACGAAGCTATTGGAATCTATAAGATGATCGTTGACATGGTTCTGTCTAAGCAGTGCTAAGTGGCGCTTTTAAAAAAGGATTAATTCAGTTCCAAGCATTTTCCTTATCTTTATTTTACTGTCAGACTTTCTCTATTTTTCCTCTTTTCACTTCTCATTTCCTCCTCCCCCATCTTCTCTCATGGTTCATCCTGCACTGTTGGTTATTGAGCCAAAGTCAATAAAAAAAAATGTGGCTTATAAACCAGAGGTGAGGCAGTGCATGGAGACCTGACATCATTTCCGAAGCGAGCTGGTGTGGTTTCTATGTATTTCAACATCCCAGAATCAACCATGCAAAAGCATGGTTCACTCATGGTTGAATGAATCTGTTTGCTTTAGTTGAACTGATCTGATGCTATAAACACTAGGATTGGGTGACTCTGACTTTCAAGGGGACAAAGGATGAGAAATGAACAGGATGTTCAGGTAAATGGCTTCAGTGAACCTAGAAATGTCATTTCACATCTGTTCTTCTGTTGCTTCTTGTGTTCTCTTGACGGATACCAATGCTAAAAACATGAAAAATGTATAAACATGTCAATAAGGAAACGAGATTACAAATAACATGTCATAAAATGACATTTGTTAGGATATTTATATATAAAGTAAAAATTATTATATAATGAATATTTTATACCCATATGCCTATATTCACAGACATAGCTAAACGTAAACAGACGTTGGTAGACATTTCAAACTATAAAATGTTACAAAGCTTCTTTGCTTTGCTTTTTTTCCATCATTTCCTCCAAGCTGAAAAGATCTTCTTACAAGGAAAAAAAAAAGAGGCTGTATCACAGCTGCATTTTTAGAAAGTTATGTACATTTACACTTTTCTTACTCTCTGTACCCTGACTCTCTTGCGCTCCTCTCTAGGTCTGTCTCTGTTTTAATGTCATTATTTATCTCTATTTTTATTGCCCTCTTTATGCCTATTTTAATACAAAATATATGATTTAATACTATAACACAGTTTAGTACTCTGCTCTTTGAAAAAAAACTTTATATATATATATTTTATATATATTTTTAAATTTATTATATATATATTTATATATATTTTGTAGCTCTTTCCATATTAGCCTACACAGATATGACTCATTCTGGTTAAGGGATAAACAATATCCCATCTACAGAACTGTCATTTGCTCTTGTGCATGTACCTTGGCAACCTTTTGCAAAGACATGTGAGAGAGAAATTCCTAGGATTGGTACTTCAGGGTGAAAGATTCATATGTATTTTAAAATATTGATAGATACTTCCAAATTTTATTTTATTTTACAAAATTTGCATCCTTAACAATGACTATGACACTGTGTGTGCTTTCCATCCATGAGGTCGTAATTACTTTGTAAGCTAGGCTAAGGTGCCAGCTCCGTTCTTTCCAGTTAGCCCATTATTCCAGAACTCCTTAGTGATGAATCCTTCTTTCACATCAGATTAGCTTTTCATGTGTCCTCTGATTAAAATGTTACTTTCACTAAAAATATTTGACCCTAACTATGATCTCCACCTCTATACTGATCTACTTATTTTCTAGTTCCAAACTCTTTTAATTACTTGACTTCAGAGTGTATTTCACTCTCTGTTCCCTACCAGATTGCTTTTCCTTTTTTGATATTTTTTTATTCTCCTATATATATTTATTTTTTTGATAAACTTGATATTCACTCAGGTTTCAAGAAATCCTCTCCATATTTTTATTGGTGATTGCATTGAATCTTTAGGTATATTTCAGAACAACTGTTAATTTATAATACTGATATTTTTACCTGCAAGATGGTATACTTTTCATTTCATTAGATCTTTTAAAATGTTTTCTTGTAGAGTTTTAATGTGTTCTTCACATAGGTTCCATGCATATCCTATTAAAATTATACATAGACATTTTATCTTTTAGATGCTCTAATGCATGACATGTCCATTTGAACTTCTGTGCCTGTAAATTTTAAAATTATGGGATTTTCATCTTACTGAATTAGATATTTAATCATATCTATAGATGAAAATAATGGAAGAAGATTCATTTTTGACAAGCTGAGATTGTTGTTGGTGGAACTCTAGTTACAGATGGAGATTTTATGGCTGGAAGAGACCTTAATATCCTTTTATTCCTATCCCATGTGTTCAGACTATTCTCAGAACATTAAGGCTCACTTTTCTATAGAAACAAGCTGTGCATTTTTAAATAGGGAAAGGAAGTCTTGTTTCTAAGCGTATAGAGCAAAGTTCTATTTTCTGCTGGCATCACTAGCATCTAACAGTAACCATCACAGATTTGCAGTCATAATAACTGTCAACAGTGCTCAAACCAGTAACTCACATTTGTTACACTTTACCTGCCTGGAGATCTGGGAAGTGTTTTGCATGCTTCACTCCATTTACTTCTTACTACAAACTCAAGTTACTTTCATTAAATTTTTTCTACTTTTTAGATGAAGAGACTGTGGCACAAGAACGTGCCTCAAGCTGTCCAGAGTACCTAGCAAGCAGATGATAGAGCCAGCTTGCTCAGTCCGAGTCTAACTGTATCACCACCCTGTTGTACTGCGCAGTGTCAGCCCTTGGGGAGACACACCCCATTCCCCACCCCAATGTCTTTGCCTCTTGTGTCCTCAGTGTTATCGGACTCGCCGTGGATCAACACCTCTGAATCCTGCAAAGGCAGATGCTTTGAACTTCAAGAGCTCGGACCCCCTGACTGTCGGTGTGACAACCTGTGTAAGAGCTACAGCAGTTGCTGCCACGACTTCGATGAACTTTGTTTGAAGACAGGTAGGCAACTGTCAAGTTCTCTCTCGTCATAGGTAAATGACTCAAGACTCCCCCATACTCCTCAGCCCCTCCCCGCTATGCTGCACCCTGGCAGTGCCCTGTATCTTTGTCCAAACCAAACTGTGGGTTCTGGTTATGTTTCTTGAATGATTATTGATTGGAAGATGAGAACTCCCGGTGTGACAATTGTTAGCACACAGAAATAGAAGGTTCTCTGCAGCGGCTGTCATTATTTGTTGGTTTGGGAAGGATGCATGGTGAGGCTTTTTCAGCTTTATCATTTTTGTCTCTTGCTGTCAATTCCTACCTTCACTGCTAGGGGCACATAAGCTCTATTTTTTTTTTTTTTTTTTTTGCTTGCTGCCCAGTTTGTAGCTATTGTTTTATTTCCTCTCCTAGAGTGATTGTTAGCCTGCCCTGATGTCATCCCCAGTTCTTAGTACAAGAGGGAATTTGTTATGGAGCTTTATTTTGGGTCACATTCTGGTGACTCTAAAATGTTCTGCTGCAGTGTTCCTGGCCTTGCTTTACATTTCTTCTACACTGGACAGGCTGTAGAATACACAGGCTTTTAAATGAATGTGCATGCATGGAGAAGCACCATGGGGACGCTTGCCTTTCCACCTGTTCTGCCTCCAGAGGCCACCACTGCAGATAAGTGAGTGCAGAGTCTCTCTGCCCTGCCTCTGGGCAACGTCACAGTCCAATTTGGAGAGAGGTGACAAGCACTCCCATTCTTTTTTTTTTTTAAAGATTTATTTATTTATGCATACAAGATGGGGTACAGGCCAGAGGCATGGGGCAGCGAGAGGGTTCACCAGAGACAGAGTGGGGAGTAGAACAGGCAGATGGACGGAAATACACTGCTGAGGGGAGCAGCGGGTGAGGCAGAAGAGGTCTGCTGCGCCTTGTGGGAATCTCCCTGGTCGGGCATCGAACTCACATCACCGCTGCCAACAGCTCCACAGCATAGTGCTTAACCGCTGCGCCACCAGGGAGGCCCAGCTCCATTCTTAAGAGCACTAATCACAGATATTCCACAACTCTTTTGACATGTTGTTTACTTGTTTTTGGACTTTAACGGTTAGGGGATACTTTAAAAAAATCTAACTCATATTATTTTTGTTATTAGTCTAATGTTTCTAATGATATCATTACAACAGAGACATTATTCTCCTTTCCTAAAGAAATTGTCCTCATTTAGATGAAAGCTGACATCAGCTCCCTTACTAGTTCTGATGTGTTTGTCCCCTGCTCACTCCCTGCCAAATATGAAGAGTTTTCTTAAGCTGTGTTTTTGCACAATATGTTTTCCAAACATCTGGCCTTTTTTTGTTGTTGTTGTTACTTTCCTTTGGAACATCTCCCAGGTTCCTTAGTGATGGGTCTGCAAACTTAAATGCTGAGAGTCTTGTAAACTGAATATATAGATGGAACAGATGTTCCAGAAGACTTCTTGGGTTCTGAAACATTAATTCAAAGCAACAGTCTGTGTTTGCTTGGTGCTGAGCAACCAACTGTTTTGTATTTCCTCTCTACCTTGAGTATCTTGTCCCAGATGTATCATCTCAGCCCTCTGAATTCCTGGGCTTTGAGCTCCTTGCAGTGGTCAGTGGATATTCTGAGTCTTGCTTTGTTCTCTCTGAGTATAGCTCATGTCTTTCTTCTCAAATTTAACAAATAAATACAATAGTGTTTTAAAAGTAGCTTATTCCCCTGTGTACAAGTAACATATACCATGTGTGGAAGAAGCAAATATCAAATAATAAAAGGCTGAAGGAGAAAACAAGTCTCTGAGAGTCTACTGTATTGATACAAATACTCTTTAGCGATAATCACAATCGATGTTTTAGTGTGAACTCTGATCACGTCTATGTTTGTGTATGTTTATTATATCTCTGTATGTATATTTATACAATTGTGCATACAGTTTCCTTGTGAGGGTGTTTCTGTAGTTACATACTTTTATGCACAGCATCCTTTTGAATGACTGCATAGTATTCCATTGAAAAGATGCAAACTAATTCATTGAGTAATTGACATTTATATTTCCCTCAAATTTTGTTATTATGAATAGTGTGTCAGTGAATACTGTTCATGCATAGTCATAATTTTGTTTCTTTTCCTTAAGATAAATTTCTAAGAGGGGGATATCAGGATCATAGTATATATGCATTTGAAAAAATTTAGATACACGTTTCAAATTTATACTCTGAAAGGCTGATATTTCTTTCAAGAGGCATATGAACCTTTGACCACTTCTTTTTCACTATTAGATATTTTCACTGAATAAATGAATTAATAATGAAATTTCTCGAGAAAGCAATCCTGAATTCAAAGAGTCATTTTACTTTCATGGTAATTTTCAATCAGATTTAACAAGTATTCATGGAATACCAAGCATGTGCTGGGAGCAATGGCAGTCCTAAGGGAATAAGTGTGAAAAGAAAAGTGTGATTTTTCCTGCCAAGGAGCTTATCATCTCATGGATGAAAAAGACAAAATTACAACACTCTCTTTAAAATGAAAATACTTTTCTGAATATACCTTTTTGGTAGAGGTGACCCCTGAGCTCAGTCAAAAGTGCTCAGGAAGAAACCTGTAATCCACTTACTGACCTCCTTGAAAGTAGGGACGCTGACCTCTGGTTTAGGTAGCGCCACATGTCGGTCAACGGTTGAAACTGCAAATGTTTTTAATCCTTTATCCTCCTGTCTGTTTAAGACTTTAACCTCCTGGTGCATCTTCTGGCTGGTAGAAACCATTGAGTTTGCATTATGCTTTGTATTTAAATCAAAGTGATTAAAGTAAAGCTACTTTGGAAAACAAGAGCTCAACTACTGTCATTGAGCACACAATAGTAAACACCCTATCACACCCCTTAGACACAATACATTTCACTGGGTCTCTTTTTGAACCATTTGCCCAATGTTAAGGGTTCCATTTTCCTGTAGGACCGTATTTGCCTTTGACTTTGTACTCTGATTTGAAAAATTGGAAATTCCTTCTCTTTGTAAGTCCTCCAAATATCATCGTGGTCTCAGGCCAACTCTAATTTCACAAGCAGATTAAATGATGTGGGGTTTTAGCTCTTTTTGTTGGCAATCCTTGTAAGTGATTGTGGCCTCTTTCATTTGGCTCTTGTGAAGCAATGAGTGTTTTATTGTGCTGATTTCAGCTGGTGGCTGGGAGTGCACCAAGGACAGATGTGGAGAAGTAAGAAATGAAGACCATGCTTGTCACTGCTCAGAGGACTGCTTGGCCAGGGGAGACTGCTGCTCTAATTACCAAGTGGTTTGCAAAGGTATGTGTTTCCTTGGACTTGCCTGATCTTTGAAAGAATAAAAACTGGAGATTCTCCAAGAGATCTTGGATGTTGTGGGCGTAACACCTTGGAGTGGGTTTGGGAGGAGGGAATGAGTTGAGCCTTTCATGCTTCCATCTTGTTTCACTCCCCTGCATTTCCCTGACTGAAACAATGAGGACACAACCTCCATTCCCTAATTAGGTAGACTCATACTAATGAAGAGATTTCAAAACTTCCTGTCCTGGTCTTGGGACAGATTTTTCTAGAAGCACAGTTTGAGATAGGAATTTTGAATGTGGTATTTATTTTCAGATGTACTGTAGGGAAACTGCATAAGGGATTTAGGGAAGTGGGAATGGGGAAAGGTAAGCAAGGATGTGGTCTCTGGTGAATTCTCACTCAGCTGGCTCTGGAAAGTATACCCCAGAGTTCTTACCCTTGAGGTCAGGATGTGTAGATTTTTTTTAAAGATTTATTTATTTTTGCATGTAAGTGGGATGCAGGCCAGAAGTGTAAGGCGGTAAGAGGGTTCACCAGAGACAAGAGTGGGGAGCAGAACAGGCAGATTGACTGAAATACACTGCTGAGGGGAGTAGTGGGTGAGGCAGGAGAGGTCTGCTGTGCCAGGATATGTAGATTTTATACCTAGGGAATTTATTTTTTTTTTATTTTTTTTTT